>JAXGGS010306063.1:0-10024 GCA_035585475.1 Armandia brevis
TGTGTAACTACAGAGATGGTTCACTGACTTCTGTGTAACTACAGAGATGGTTCACTGACTTCTGTGTAACTACAGAGGTAGTTCACTGACATCTGTGTAACTACAGAGATGGTTCACTTACTTCTGTGTAACTACAGAGATGGTTCGCTGACATCTGTGTAACTACAGAGATGGTTCACTGACATCTGTGTAACTACAGAGGTAGTTCACTGACATCTGTGTAACTACAGAGATGGTTCGCTGACTTCTGTTTTACATGTGATATCTGTGTAACTACAGAGGGGGTTCACTGACTTCTCTGTGACATCAGGCCGATGGTTGGGTTTTATATTATAGCTTGACCTTTAATCGACCTATGGTCCAGCTGGTTGGATCCATCCATGATATGATTTGAATCGCACTTGTCAGATGTGGATGCAAATGGACTAAAGTAGGTATGACATAGTACGCCTACTATAGTACGTCATTATCTCATCTGCGTGAAACACGTTCAAGATCGCGAAATTATTCAGAATCTTGATAAACATAATTATAAAAAGTGGGTCGATATTTAGATGATGACCATTTTTATGAAGTCATGTATAATTCACCCATTCTTGATTTTTAAATTTGGAAATTGTCAAGTTGTCAATGGTCGCTTGCTATCCGATTTGTAATCGCCAGACGAATAATTGCGCACGCTGAATCGATGCACAGTGCAGTTTTAATACACGACACGAACGATGTTTCAATCAGATAGCTGGCAAACATATTCTGGATGCATGTAAATCATTAGTAAAAGCGTGGGCACAATCGACATCGATTCATTAACATGTAATCAATAGCGTCGTCTTTTCTGCCGATCATTGGCGCTGGCTGAATCTAATCCGCCCCCTCTGTAGATCATGCTAGCAAAGTATCGAACTCTTTCAATCGAAACGAACCCTCGGTAAAATTACAACTAGCTTAAGACTATTGATTGTCATATATTCATGTGATTTGGGGGTAAAGCGCATTTGGGCAATGATAGTAATGTTTATATTAAAAGTTTGGTTAATTTCTGAATGACTATGCGCAGATACACATCAGAAGACAGAGCTGGTGACCCTCACAACCCGGAGAACGGTAACTGTGTGCGAGCTTGGATGTATCGACCTCCGTGAAATACTGTTATAGGCACAGCAGGACCGATGTAAGCATCTGGCTCATCATGGTATCGTTTTCCGCTATACTCTCTTAGTTATGTGCCCTGGCCAGTCATGATAACTACCACTCATCGATACCATACACGTTCTCAAATGGAGTGGAAATATGCAGTTTCAGGACCTTGTTTATAGTACCTTATACATGTATACATGTGTGCTGACATTGTTAGAATAATATTAACATGTTTAATTTGAGATTAGTTCGATACAGATGGTATTAGAGTGGACACGTCGAACTCATGTCCCACAATAAATCTCACTTTAGTACAAGTCCAGAGTTACTTAGCCAGTCCTGATCCAGAGTATATAATAGACATTTCCTACTTACGGGATGGTAAGGCTATAAATATACCAAGCCCCCTCATTATATTCCTTTCGCTAATACCTCATTACAACCGTAGTTTACGTGTGGTGCTAACGAGCTATTAATGACCCTGGATGAACTAGCGCTGAATGTATGAGAAGCGAGGCCATGGCCAGCGTTGTAAATCACACCGATATCACATTATCAACATCGTGTCATTTCTACCACATGTCATCAGGTTTTATGGATCGGGAGCCTGGGGAATCATCGAGGGTTATCTGATTATCTGAATAGTTCCTGCCTGGCAGCCTACTATGATAGAATAAACACGCAGTCACTGTGAGCGCTGAGAGTTGCCTAGCAACCAGTGCATGTACGCAGAGGTCACCTAGCATGAGTACGCAGATTATCTAAAGCTTCTTCACAGATTCGGATATGGCATTAAGGACCATCCGACCCGGATGGACGATGTGTACGAGGAACTGGGGAACTTTGCTAGATCGAGCGGAGGTCCCCGCAGTTGTACATCGGCAGGCTACACGAAAACGAAAGCGTCCCCTAATTTCTGAATATAAAGTTTATCAAGAATATTCCGCACTTACGTGAAGTTACTTGCAGATACCTTTAGTTCGTACATGGTATTATATAATACGAGTGATCTTTATTCCTCTGTTTCCTCATTAGATTCTGAATAAGTGTCGGTGACCCCCAAACCGAATCCAATTACAAATGTTTTAATTATGATTAACTATTTGGATGGCGCTTCATAATCGGATATTAAACGCCCATTGACACTAAAATAATATTTGTTAACATCGTGACACATTTGTGAATCTGAATTGGATGGGCTATCACATATTACTTGCATTAGCCGTTGAAATGTTGCAGTTTTTAAATTTTATGATATATTATAATTTCAAAGGATTACGTGTAAATGCTCTCTGCACTAATGCCATCAAAAAGTCATTCAATATACTATGCCCTTGTATTGGTCTATTTATGTCGACATCAGAGAAATGTGAGATTGATATCACGTATCACGGTTTGATTTCCATGTAATGATAGACCGTATTTTCAACAACTCGACCAGATGACGTTTAAAGGTCGATTTATAATATGAACTGATATAAATCTCAGTCGTCCATCTCAGAATCATCAGAAGTCAGGGCGGTCCGGGAGTCGGTACACAAATAAAACTTAACCATGGCGTGGATTATAGAGTTCAGTATTGCCGGGTACGTCACCTGTATCGTCACTGTATTTCTGTACGCCGCCGGAACCGGATTCGCGCAAGCTCTGCAGGGACAACTTCCGGACATGGAGCTGAATTTCGTCCGATTTCTGGTGGCCGCCGTCGTCGGCACGGCGATTATTCTCATCACGCGGATGAAACCCGTGTTCCCGCGAGCGCTGGTTACGTGGATGGGGTTTAAGAGTGTCACCAAGTGCGCGTCCAAGTACTGCTTATACGCGGGAGCTCCTCTGCTGCCAGTCGCCACCATGCACGCCGTCTACACTACCACCCTAGTCGTGCTGTGCTCGGTCTACTCGTGCGTCAGGAAGCAGGGAAGCACCCTCACCAACTTCTTCTTCGCCTTAACAACGTTTGTCGGGCTGATGATGGCTCTCCAGCCTCCCATCTTTAATCTCGAGGAGGCCGTCGCAGATCACAAAAACGCCAGTTCCCGGCACAGCAGCAATGTCTCCACTATATTCACTGTAGCCGAGGTGGAAGCTTCGTGGGTGGGAACCAGTCTCCTGTACCCGTTCTTCGCTGGAGTCTCCGCCGCCGGTGGGATAGTCATCTCCACGCTCATCCTCCGGGACATCCATCCTTTCATCCAGGGCTTCTACACGAACTCTGCGGGCGCGCTGCTCTCACTGGCGCTGATGTGGATGGTGGAGACGCCGCGGCTGCCAGACGACACCCGAGGATGGCTGTTCTGGCAGGGACATTCCTGGACGAGCGGACTGGCGGCGGTCACACTGATATACGCCACTATGCGCATCCCGCCTCAGGCTCTCGCCATCATCAGCAGCACTGACATCGTTGTCCTGGGCACCATGCAGTACACGATCCTCTCCCGCTACCATCCCGGTCACAGGAACGCTGTGGAGATTGTCGGCATGGTGATTATATTATTGTCTGGGGTGCTGCAGCCTGTGATTTCTTACATTCAGCAGAAGCGACAAAAGCGAAATGAGGAAGAAATGAAGCTTTGCGGAGAGGAAGAAGAACAAACCCTCACACCATGAATATTTACATTCTTTATCATACTGTTATATCGTTTCATAACTCCTACAACTTAGATATTTTAGGTTTAGTAATACATGTTAATACTTAAAATAGGCAAACATTACTTCCGTGCAATCAATATATTGCAAGAACAGCGTGCAAGTTTAGTTCTTAAATGGTACGGCAAGACGTGTTGTGTGAACGTCCACTAACATCGCTCACTGTTAATTTGAGTGGTCAGTGTAAGTTACTAGTTGACACATCTCCGTTCATGGTTATGTGACGACATGAAAGGTCCAATAGTGACATTATTTTGCAGATTCGAAACTTATATAATTGAAGTATTAAAATAATGGTCATAGAACTCTTTTGTGACGATTGCAGTCGATTAGAATCCCAGGGGCCTGGCCCAGGAAAGTGTTATGAGCGCTGGTGACAATATTCGCACATTCTGAGTAAAGTTTGAACGTTAGTGCTCACTATGTTTGGTGTTTCAACCTGAGTCAAAGTGGCGGCACATAGCTATGCATAACTGACTGTGATAGGAACTTAGCGAATCAGTAATAACAATTTCCTAGGGCAGCCCCAGGTGAGGTGCTAGGTCATGAGCAATTGATACCGCCTCAGTCTGTGTGACCGATTAAAAACCTGTTAACTAGAATCAATGTAACAATCATGAGGCATCATCAATTGTCCCCTTAGATTACAACAGGTTTGTTCATGATGAGTATATCTAATTCCTCGACCCTACATGACTTTTGATGTTGTATTACAGCATTCGTCGCTCTGCATGAAATGTTACCCTTCTGTGAACTCAGAGCCCGCTGGTGACGAATGAGGCGTTGATGTGTATATATTGTGAAAAATTATGCACTGCTAAAGGCTTATGATGGCAACTTCTATCGCACTGCGATATCTTGTCCTCTTACACTGATTAACCGAGAATTTCAGAGTTGTCAGCGTTCGGACCAGTCCTAAACCTGAGGCTAACCTCTCAGCTCGGCTAAAGATTTTTCTTTCTACACGCCGATGTATGAATGATACATTATATCCTCGGGTGTGATTAAATGTAGCGTAAACGGCTCTTCCAATTATCCAAGCCACAAAATACCGCAAGGTCATCACCTTTCTGTCACCATGGAGCAGCGACAGAAACATTATATTCGTACGACTGATCAAATAACTGTACAATTGTATAGGTTGATATTCGTAATAAATGTGTACATTGACATCATAACAGAATGACTGTTATCGCATCATTTCAAACTTATTACGCGTCTAAACCAGTTCAAGTTACGTATATATATTATTACTATTCATAAAGAACATGTTTACTAATATCAGTCAGCCAGGTTAATGAGTGTTATTAATGTGATCTACAGCGTGGTTGTTAATAACCGAGTTGTCCCCAAAGCGGTCAAGGATGTACTTGTCATGCTCCGAACATGTGCGTAATGCACAGTATGTGTAAACTAATAAATGGTGTCACATGTAAGGAGTTAATTGAGATTAATAAAGTACGCTAACTTTGCTTCAAATTAGCTGTTGATTATGGTCTAAGATGGGTTCAAGTGGTATCAATTTATTTGATTTTAATGGTGAATAAATAGGTCACATTAGTAAGGGATTTCATACACATTGTTTAATACGCTAAATTCAACTCCCTAGAATAGATGTGTCTGTAAGATACAAAGAGGGAAGTATGAATTCAGCAGTCACAGTTGTGGCGTTTGCGGTGATTTGTGTTGTATATATCACACCATGTCTGTCACACTCACCGGAGCGTCAAGCGAGGTCCCAGGATCAGGAGCCCCTCGCCCACGGTCACGGCGCCCAGGGAGGGAGATGGTTTAACCGAGAGGAGACAAGGACCGCTGTCAGACACGCACGTGCGCGCCTACAGAGAGGATCCCCGCTGTTCGGTAACATGGACGGGGAGGACGGGGAGGACGAGTGGAGCTTCTTCACGCATCTCCCGCCTGACGTCATCATGAACGTCGTGACGACGTACATCCAGCACGTGGCGGCGATGAACGAGACCGCGCCGACACCGCTGGAGAGGCTGACGGAGCTCGTGGGCAGCTTGGCCGTGCTCGTCAGGAATGTGAGGATGGCGCTACAGGCTAACGGAGATGACAGCGAATGTGATCTGTGCATGGTAAGCAAGAATGTGATCTGTGCATGGTAAGCAAGAATGTGATCTGTGCATGGTAAGCAAGAATCAACATCGGTATTTTCACTTACGTGATATAAAGACGTTATTGGCTGCGGGGGGTATGGTTCTAATTACTAACTAAGACTTTTACTTGGCATAATTGTTCGCATTCTTTATATAATGATATCCATCAAATTCCTCAATTATTAAGTCTAAGGTCTTAAATATCATGCATTAAGGTTTTATAACTTAGGTACCAGTCACTAGGAATTAGGGCACAAATAGTCCAACCGTTAATTCATCTCAATACCATAGATATGACCAAGTTTTATCTGCATGCCGCATTAGATAAAGTTATTGACATGTAACTAATTGCTGCAGGTTGTCACGAAGTTGCTGAAGGGACTCAGCCTGGTGCTGGACTGGCAGACGATGGGAGAGATCGCCAACACGCTGTGTGTGCCGATAGTGATGACAGAGCTGGAGACTGTGGAGCAGGCGACAGAGATCTGTAAGATCACTTGGCTACAGGGAGAAGCGGTAAGAATATGATGGCCTGACGTGATAGGGCAAAGTGCAGTAATCATGCCCTTATACTGCTTTGTTTGCCCGTATAATCCATGCATGTTCGTATGATTCAGGATAATATGACGTGACCTGTTATTTGGTACGATATATATTTTACCTTATGATATTTACAGCTGTATGACGTATTACGACAAGTCAAGGTTTTACCCAGAACGCACTGCATCTACTACAAATCCTGTCCCGCCCCTGTGAATGATGACAACTCCCTGGACGCGGGCTTACCCCCCTCGGGGAGTGGTGGAATCATCCCTTCCTTCCCTACACAAACTGGAACACACAAGAGAGCCGCGACCAGGGGAGAACGTAGCCTGGAAAACGCGATTAAAATCGTCCAGATGTCGGACATACACATGGATTTAACATACACAGAGGTGAGGAAAAAATAACCATACATATCCTAAACAACTGAATATATTCTTAAATGTATATATTCATATACAGTCGACCTGTCCAGACGTGACCCAGCCCCGCTTAGCCAGTTTATTAAAACATATATAGCTAAATGTATTCTTGGGATGTGATTGCTCTATTTTACTTTGCCCTTTTACACAAATTAAACATTTGTAATAATATTTGGTGAAGCTATATCAATTTATTTATGAACGATTGAAAAATAACACACAGGTGTTGCTATTTTTCTTGCATTTTATCTTACTTATCCAGGGCAGAAAAACTGACTGTGGTTTGCCAGTTTGCTGTTTCGGAAGCATGGTCCCGGTGAGTTAATTTCTCTCCATACAAACCAAGCCTCAGACCTAGATAAGCATGATTCAAGCTTGGTCCATCAGAATATACCCTGATACATCTAATTTCACATTCACTAGGGACCGGAAAATGCTGGGCACTGGGGCGACTATAACTGTAACCCTCCTCTGCGGACTGTCGAGCTGATGATGAAAAAAGCCAACGAGCTCGAGCCAGACTTAATCCTCTATTCCGGTAGGTATTTAAGTTTACATCGGAATATAAATACCTCTAATACATGATGAAACAGAAACTGTCTATCAGGGGTGGTGGGTGGATGATTTCTATGTAGTTCAGTTTAGAAAATCAAGTAGTATATATTGATATAGGTGACTATGATCTGTTAGAATAACGTTTGTTGGGTGCATACCGGAGTAGTAGAATAAAGTAGTGGTTTGAGTTTGTAGCGTATATGCTATCTATTATATTCTAGGAGACACACCGTCTAATATAATGTGGCTGGAGACTTATGATGGACAGATGAACAGCACCACCGCTCTGGCAGACGCCTTTGCAAGAAATCTACCAGGAATCGCTGTGTATCCAGCCATAGGAAATCACGGTAACATATCGTTTACTGTTAACCCTGCCATGTGGACAGGGTTTAAGCCATCTTTTAGCTAATTAATAATCTCCTGATATCAAACATCGTCATCTTACATATTGCAAACTTGGTTATGTATATACAATTCATGAAATTATAACGGTATTTTTCCCGTTTCTGCCAGATTCGTTTCCTGGGAATCAGTACTACGCGGCAGTCGATAGCGTTAAGGTAATTATAATACAGACCGCCTATATTGATGGATGGCTTGGTTGGGGGTATAGGTGAAGGGTGCAGAAATTCGAGATTTTAGTAATAGAGCGATAGATGAATGTCAATGAGCAATATTGCAATATCATTATTTTCTATATTGTCCTTGCGTGATCAGGCACTGTGTAATTAATCTTGCGGAAACATGTCCTGAAGAAATACTATCTCTCTACCATTATCTGCATGTAGGCCATGAATCATCCTTTCTACCATTATCTGCATGTAGGCCATGAATCATCCTTTCTACCATTATCTGCATGTAGGCCATGAATAATCCTTTCTACCATTATCTGCATGTAGGCCATGAATCAGCTGTTTATTGACAAGTGGAAACCCGTGTCACAGTTTACCGCCGAGAATGAAGCCACAATGAGAGAGTCCGGTTACTACTCTAAGGAAGTACTTCCGGGTCTCGTGGTACTCTCCATCAACAACATCTACTGGTGCGTCATCAAGCCACAATCCACAAAACACATTACCCGAAACACACAACCCTAGGTCTTATGTCTCTGATCCAGGCGGTTCAGTTCCTTAGTCCTTGTTCTGACACAGTATCATGTTTGTTTGTCCAGGCTGAAAGGAAATTTTTACGCGCCGTTAGCGAACACTGACGTACCGGCGTCCCAGAATTATGTCAAGGTCATGCAGCGGTTTGCGCTGGACACAATGGAGGCGGCAAGGACAAGTGGGAAAAAGGTGGCGGAAAAATATGCGGATTATTGGCGAGGGTCATCGTGGACAATATCTTAATTACATATATTTATACACAAAAATTTAACTGCTAATTATCAGTGAATGTCTGAGGTTGTCGTCAGACCTGCCACAATTATACTATTTATGAAATGTTTTTATATCAGATATTATTACACATGTTATTATTTACTGACCTGTTTGGATTACATTATCATATCATCTGATACTTATGTTATGTATAATACTAATAATTGTATCTCACGTCTTACGTTGTTTGCAGGTTATCGTAATGTCGCATATAGTGGCTGGTGGGGGTCACTGGATGCACATGAAATGGCTGAACAATCTGATAGTGGAGTACAGTGAAATTATCGTGCTACATGTGGGCGGTCACAGTCATAATGACGATTTCAAAATAGTGAGATGGTCTTTCAGTATTCCCAGCTTACTATCCTTCTGACTAATTAGTATTTTGAATAAAACATGCAATTTGTCACACTCTAGATATGGAATGAAAATATTTGTCCTACACCTGAAATTAATAATTATAAAGAAAACTCCTGCAACCTCCTGCTGTTGTGATCCAAAAGAAAATATTAATACTCATTCATGTTGATTATTTCACCAACAAAAAACGTTCTGACATATTCTACCTAGGTGAGACATCCGGAGACGTTTGAACCTAAAGGGGTAGGCCTGATTGTCGGCTCTGTCTCCACTAAATCTCTGAGAAATCCGCAGTTCAGGCTATTTTATCTCGACCCTGACACCTTGGAGGCGATGGACTATGAGCAGTACTACCTCGATTTAGAGGCCAATTATGGTAAGAAACGCCACAATGGAAAGTCAGTCAATACAATTAAAGGATGTTCTGTGTTGTTTTAATGATTAATAACTTTAATGATTTACTGCATTTAACAGACGCTGTGGATCCACAGGTTGTTCTATCTTACCGCGCCTCGGACGACTACGGTCTGGCCGCAATAACACCTCTGGAGTATGATAAACTCGTCACAAGGTGAGAGCAAGTATAACCAACTTACTCTCAGAAAACACTCCAGTTATAATCTACTGATTCGTACTATACATCTTTCTGCCCATCTTACAGAATGGAAACTGACCTTGACCTTTTCCAGAGATACGTCATGAACCACAACAGCAAGGTGAATAAAAAGTCGCATGTAATATTTCTAAAAATATTTGTCAGTTATTAATATATAATGTGACGTTAATGTGACGTTAATGTGACGTTAATGTGACGTTAATGTGACGTTAATGTGACGTTAATGTGACGTTAATGTGACGT
>JAXGGS010306285.1:0-13935 GCA_035585475.1 Armandia brevis
GATCCCCAAACTGAAGGTATGTGCTCTGAAGATCACCGACCAGGCTAGAGCTCGCAAAGACAAAGACAAATAAATACATAGGAATGCATTCTCATACAATACGTGTTCATCAAACACCAACACAAAATATTATTCAGGGACCATATAATTTTATCTTCACTGCGATAACTTGTAATTGTTGATGATAACGCTTTAGAACTTATAGAAAACACATCTGTAAAAACATTTAGTGATTCCATATCAATAATGATTATAAAGAGTAATACACTGCATGCAGTTCGATCTATATATAGAAACCTAAATTGTACATTGCTTGCGAAGGAGGAATGTAGGTGGCGGACTTTTGCAACGACTAGAACTAGAACCATGTAACTAGAACTTTACAGGTAACAACTCTAACCTCATGAAGGTCGAGCATCTCAACTAGTCTAACCAGTGACTTCTCCCTGTTGAAAGTTATAGTTATATAGTAAAAAAACTCATGGCATTGGCACACCAACCAATTGAGAATTGATAAGTTGATTAGTGAACAAACACCTAGCCTTCTAAGTGACCTCGCAATTTGCCCACTGCATTCAGTCCAAAGGGGCAAGCAGTAAATTAACATTTGTCATCGCTCCTCAATTAAACCACTGCTCTTTATTGTTTACATCCAGCTGTCAACCCAGGCTAATAATTTTGGCTATTCTCAGTCATCCTTAACAAAGCGCACAATTAGCAGTACATTCAATGGCGCTGCATAATTATATATGTAACAATAGTACAATACTTAATTTAGCATAGTTATGCTCCTTGTAAGTGAAGAAGTGAGGACACTTTTCTCCCAAGAGCGCGGAGTCATACCTTGGTTAAAAATCGCATAATGTACATTTCAGCAGTAAGTTGTGTTCGTAAATGTCATATATAAATATAAATATGTAATCTAAGGCTGATTCATAAAGAAAGAAGATTTTTGTCATCGCAGAGAGCGGGCGGATGTAGTTGGGGTAGGGTGGGGTTTAGGGGGAGGAGGGTCAGATCGAAAAATGGCACTGCTCTTGACATAAATAGGTCAGACCGGGTTTTCAATTACTCTATATGTTTGTTTATTGAACGATACAGCGGGCTGAAGAATTGCTTGTTTCAAAAAGAAAAAAACTGCTTGTTTTCGTGTGATTATGTATCTGTGTATGGTCATCAAGAGTTGATTCATTCCGCCAATCAACTGCCTTGTCATAGTTAAGGTAATACTATGTACTATATGTGATCCACAACCATACATTATTTTGGGGTAAAATCGAGTAGAAGGGGCCTGCTTGTAGGGCTAAGGTTTAACAGGATATCATCGAGGGCAAGATGCTCGTTGGTTGGGTGTGGTTAGCAGGGTAATAATGGGTGTGAGTACTAGCTAGAAGCGCGTTGGTTTGTTGGGTAATATTCGACAGTAATATACTAGCTTGAAGCGCAGGGGTTAGCAGGATCATACTAGGTGGGTGGTACTAGCTTTGAGTGTGGGGTTTAGGGGGTAACATTGGGTCGGTTGTATTAGCATAGAGGGCGGGGTTAGCAAAGTTATTATAGATGGGTGGTTCTAGCTTAGAGCGTAGTCGTTAGCAGGGCAGCAATGGGTGGGCCATACTAGCTTTGAGCGTATTAAATATTTTCTGAAGCTAGATTGATTTGAATGAAATTTAGCCTGATCTATATTTATACGTATATGATTGTTTGTCTAAGTATTACTTCCCCTTATACAATTATGTCATGCAACTCTGCAATTCTGCAAGGGGAAAACCGAGTTATGGGAGACTTCTTACGCATTTCTTAGAGTATTTATCATATACTAGCTGTTGTAACCTGCGCTGCAGGTTATAGGATCTATTAGGAATGAAAATATTATTCCTTGACACACCCATTCCCTGAGAGTGTTGAATCAAAGCGACCGAAGGTTCATCGTCTGGGTAACAATCATTGCAATCTTTTGACATTTCTTGCACCGCTGACGGGTTAATTTTGATGAGCGTGGTAGTAGTTGTGTCTTTTTCCATAAATGGACACCAGAGTCCGCCACCGTTTTATAGTTCCCAGGAATCAAACCAATATTAAAACGGCATATGCCCGACGTTGGTCTTATAAGGCCTTTAACCTTTGCCATCTCACATTCAAAATAAAAAAGCAGTCGTTTGTCTGTATAGTTGTTCACTGCAATGCTATGATATTGGCTTGGATGTGTTTCAGACCCTATAGCTATTTTGAGGGAGAGGTTGTTCGCTACGTTTAAGGATCAAGATTATTTGCCTAATATGCTCCCCACAGCAGTCAAATAGTTTCGTCCATTCTCTTCGTTACCTCTAGAATCAAACTGTTAGCATCCGTTTCACTCAAGCACCATTCTCATGTTAGACACAGCCTAAGTTGTACAAGGGGAGGTGATTCAGGAACGGAGAATTATTTGTGTAAATACAATGACAGATCCACCTTATAATAAGTTGGAAACATTTCATGAAAGTATCTAGAATCAAATAAGCAGTCCATACTGAGTCTCACCGTCGCAAAGTATCGCTATAGTTGTCAGCTGCTACAGTATTTACAATGCAATCAAAATCACAAAATGTCAGAATTCACAGTCACTTGGCTATACACAGGGAGTTATGAATATCGAACTGGTCATCAACCGAACTAACTATCTGTATTTATACATTATCCTACGGATACAGCCGAACATAACTTTTACGAATCAGCTAGTTTAGAACATCGCTCTTTGTTCGAGCAACACAGTTACCCTGGCCTAACCAGACAACGGGTCTGAAAATCAAACAAACCAGATTCTTGATAAGCAATAAAACAATACAGACGTATATAACCCGCTTTGGGGCCTTTATCGATAACTTCATAACAGACTTAAGTCACTGAAAAGTAGTTTGCAAGAGTGGATGTTTGTCTGCCGTGTGATACCCTGAACAGCCTTATCTCACAAATAACGTCACCATTGACCTGAGTTGTGTTCAATAGAATGTGGTCTTCGTTATACTTAAGTGGACCTATTCGGATCTCAAAACAAACAGATACCAGAAAGTCAACACACCGAAGTTAACGTTATGAGACCTGACCATGGGTGTCATAATGACATGCGTTATATCGTGACCGTTCTCATCTCACGGCTGTGAAACAGGGAACAGTGACGAGCAAAATGCACACTATCGGTAATAGCGAGGTTCTTTTTCATAAATAATTCGGCACACGTTTAAGTCTAGTAATCACTATTCTTAATTAGCAACTTCATGAACATTACCAATGCTCCCGAATTCTCTTTCATGAATATAAGTGACGCATGTTTCAGCAGGACACCAGGATATATCATGCAGATTAGCCTCTGTCCGGACTCGGTTAGGACCGAATATTTTACAAAATCTATTTTTGAAAACAGTTTTTCAATTTAAATATGCAGGCATAATTAAAGTCACCATACGGTTGTTCGCCTCACATGCACGTCTGTCAATCTATGTAGTCTTGTGTTTGAAATTACTATTCTGATAATTGTCATTCATTAACCCAAATTTGAATGCGGCATCCTCAGGTCAGTTTCGGATATCCAATCACGATACATCATACGGTAACGGAAATTAAACTCATAGTTTTATAGAACTATATAATCATCTAGTCAAACCTGATGAAGTAGGCAAGTCTGAGTGTTGTCTAGACATGCGGCAGCTCACTAATGGATTTACGCGATGGTTATTCAAGAAGCTACTTGAAACTCCCCGTTTAGCAAGTGCCACTTGAGTACGATAATGTGATATATCAATAAAGAAAAGCCTTATTATGCATGGCGTGATATAGTTAACAACTATCTGATATTAGAATAGCATGATTTTATACCAAAGCGCTCGAGTCTTCGTAGAAACCAATGCACCAGCATATTAAATAGCTCAGCTGTGCCAGCATTAATTTTCGTGAATACGAGCCATTTTATCATGATTATATCCTGAAAATAAAAATACGGATGTCTTAATAGATTTCCGATGGTGATTACAACATGTGAGAAAGCAGCATGGGAAATCCCTTAAATGTGTTAAATACTAGCTGTAAAACTTTGTGAGCCTAATTTGATACAGTCACATGTTAGTTCACTTCCTATGTGAGGCCAAATAGAGGGCGACTTTCAGATTTTCTCAGATTCTTGACTATGTTAACAGATGGTATTTTAATTACCAGGCATCATCGTGCAGGAGCAGCAAAATACAGCAAAATACATCACACAAATATCAGTGTTAATGTTCTAGAAGCTCCAGCACCTCCCCCTGCAGCAGTTACCTTAGCCGTAGCTGAGGTAACGGTAATGTCAACGCCAAACCCAATGGAGCAGCAGGAAAACCTGGCGAAGCATAGATTTGCATAAATATGTAATGAAATCAGCGCTTGACCTCGGCTTGTATCTACGAAACGATCTACATCAAATGCCTGTGCTTTTTGGTCTAGAGTATCGATAACATAATTGAGAAACATGATCTAAGAAGGATGCTGCCGCAAATATAATTAACCATGCATTAACCATACTTCTCGGGTGCATGTCTTATGAAAGATGTATAGCTTATTTCTGTTGAATAATAAAGTTTATTGTCAATTTTTGTGATTATTGTTGAACATGTATGCGTCTTTGTTTATGTTGTATTAAGTTGTCCGGTGTTTGTCACTGCGTGGTTGCCGCACCACGATACGTGTGATGCCGCTCCCGGTCACACCTGAGTGACCCGCACCGGTCAGTTGTTACTCCCTGCGGATTAAAGTAATTGGTCAGAGATTACTTATCTCTATCACGTGATTCCCAGAAGTAACCGCCAAATTTCTAACACCCTTTTTCGAAATTTAAAATACCATTAGCTAGCAAGAAGCCTCTGAACACTACGCACGTTGTATACTTTCATCATTGATCACGCGCTAATAAAGTATTCCGTAGAATATCTTGGACTTGTGTTATTTTACCTAGAATAACTTCAACAATTTCATCAAAACACACGGCACCTTCTTCTTTCTATACCCAAACATATTCTTCACATTTACTACTGTAGACATTTACTTTTTTTGTAAATTGAATTAGTTCTTAAAACTAGATAGACTGTCAATGAAAGGCGTAGCATACTGTGATATTTGATATAATATGCATAATAATGTTGCAAACAAAAAATAAGTTGCCTAAGATCGCCCACCGAAGATATGGTGAATAATCCTTCCCTATTAAACATATGGCATTGCGCCCAAGGTGATTGATACGCGCATATTGTTTTATTGATGCTTCATATCATTGATGATCGATGATGTTATATGCTGAATATAAATTGATCTACAAAAACAGGATACTGTGCGAACTGGTATTTTTTCAATACGTGTCGTTATTGATAATTGCCATGACAGACTCTACTATACTTCATCAGATTGGTTTATCTGTATCCAGTGTGTTTCGTTCAAAGGTACAAAGAGGTAGAGGTTATTGGCAAAGTAAATTAAGAAATATTACAGAATGCCCTACCGCATTTCCTAGTGAAATGATCCAAAAATCGTTATACATTTTGATGAAAGACGTGGCGAAAATGCGCTCCCGAATCATGCAGAACAATTGAAATAAAAGGACAGACTAATGGGCGATTAGAATATTTATATAACCCGTGTTAGATAAATGAGCTGCCTTCAAAGCCTTATCAATATAGCGCGAGGCATTTTGTGTTTTTTCACAACAATCCATTAGAAAGTAGAATTATATCAACAGAGAGGGTGATGCTGCCTTTATTTAGAGAACGAATAAGGAGGGCGAATGGCAGCGCTCCTTACTACACAAATGGAACTAGAATCCGCTGCCTGCCATATTTATTCCTGGCAGGAACACATAAATCTGGGACCACCGATTTGTTCTCCGCCGTGTTGCAGCATCCACTGATTGCCAAACCAGCAGTTAAAGAACCTTAATTCTGGTCTTACATTATGGATAAAAGAATTGATTAATTTGACCGCTATCTGGGTTTTTTTTTATGTGACAGGGGAAGAAATATCACGTAGTGTTGCCTTTAATGGATTTCATCCAAAGATCACTCTAGATGGAACAGTGTTTAACTGGCAAGGATTCCGTACAGGATGGAAAGACATCCATGAATAAACACAAAAGTAAGCAAAGCATAACTCTGCCGCAAATACTTCATGAATTGATACCTCAAATCAAGGTGATAATAATGTTCAGAGAACCTGTAAGTTGGATTCATTCTTGCTATAATTATTTTGGAGGCGTCAGTGCCACTGTCATAAAACAGATAGATGACATAAACATGTGCTTAGAAACTAATGAACCAAGAGGCAAAAGATAAATGTCTAAAGTTCGTTAAGCCGTGGAATAAAATTCTTGCTAGGATGACAGATGATGATTCATTCTCATGGAATTAAGCTTTCCATCGTAGCGTGTTCTAATCAAGCAATGCAATTCAGTGCAATTCAACTTAATTTTCACTCACAATTTAAGTTTAAATTAACTAATAATGTATCACTGCTCATTTAGTCCCAACCTGTTGTATAAGCTCACTTCACTAACTTTTAAATACTCTATCCGGTATAAACTTCAATTGAAAAATGAAACGTTTGTCTGTCTTGGAACTTTAATTCATAAGAATACAATATCACCTTGAAACCCCCCGTTCAAGTGTCACGTCTCAACTACTCAGAATTCTTAGGGGTAGTAACACCCTCGTACTGGTGTTGATAGTGGTAAGTTGCCATAAGATGCCGACAGAAGGTGGCCATAGCTGTGGCCTCCAACTTGAGGGAAGATAAGAGGGTAGAAGGCGATAAGTACAAATAAAGGGCCGTGCTTGTTTAACCCTCCTGCAGAATGATATTTCGTGACAATATGGCCAAGCTTAATTTCTTCCAGCAAAACAAATAAAGAAAAAAAGTTCCAAGCAGAATAAATGTTTGAAAAAAAAGTTCCCAGCAGAACAAATATATGAATAAAAGTTCCCAGCAGGACAAATATTCAAAAAAAAATTCCCAGCAGAATGTTCGTTCTGGGGTATTTCTTCTTTTCCCAGCCAGCAAGAAATGCCATAAGAAGAAAGATCCAGCAGAATGAACCGTTGATGGCCCCTGGTTGGAATGGTATCTTTGGATAACATTGAATAAATATTTTCTCAAATATATTCCGAATAATTTGGGACGCCATCAGACCATTTTCTTTTTTCACTGAGCACCATCCTTAATCAATAGATTCTGCCGATCTCAAACCGTAACCTCACAGTAACAATAAGGTGGGCAAAAGGTATCAGCGGGTAGAGGGTGCTGCTTGGCCTATCGCAGCATTTTTGCCTGCGAGTGAATTTGTACATAAAATACACCTTCAGAAAGAGCGGAGGCAGCTCTATCGCCTTATTTAAAATGCAGATACCTTACTCTCCTGTCAGTAGGCTTACGGTACATTTTAAAGAAACGGCGGTCAAAGCTGGGGTCAAAGCGGGGATCACAGCGGGGTTAACAATAACAGCGGGGATCAAACGGGGATTACAGCGGCGATAACAGTGGGCGGGACGATCAGCGGGGATCACCGCGGGTGTGTGAATTATCCAATATTCAGAACTCGAGATAAAAGTGATATGTCACACATGTACCTCATGAATATCTAGAATGTAAATAGGCATGGTTGGTCAGTGTATTGTTGGGTAATTAAATTCGGTCGAAACAAAACATCTCTGAATCAGCATGTGTTGTGTATATTGGATGAACACGCATAGTATTGAATACCGGTAAAAAAATACAAACATGGCAAACTGGTTGATACTTTAAGTAGTAATACTATCCAATCAGTGGGAATATTGTTTGATAATTCTACTCTAGGTACCCAGAATGAAGTACATGAGTTCAGTGACTTCTATTTTTAAATAGCTCTTGTCTGAATGACTTCCCTTTGTCCATTTTTTGTCATGAGAAATAAGTAAATTTTGATAAACTTATGATTTAATGAATTTAATCTTTAATCCGTAATAAAATGCATGTACTTTATATGGCCCAATCAGTCAATCCAACAGACAGAAACAACTCTGTTGGCCTCAATATTTCACTGATCGAATATTAACTTTTTAAAAGACTGACTAGCTGATATGAAACACGTACCAACTTGAACTCCTCGTGTGAGCGATCGAAATCACAGAGAAAGAAAACATGCTCGATTTTAATGTCACTATACATATTTATTTGGAATATCAAGATCAATCTTATTATGCCCTCCCCGCTGCTCTCCCCGCTGTGCATTATTAGCGTCGTGCATCTTCTTAGTGCTTTCGAAATGGAACCATCCACTCATAAAGGAGTTACAGAGAGCCCTGACCCTGAAATACCTCCTATACACACACATATGTAATCCAGGTGCCTTATAAGGACAATATGCATGAATAAGGAACACAGATTCATATTTACAACAGATTCACCTCAATGATACTTTTTTCGATTGGGTCCAAATTGATACAATTTTATCAATGAAAACTTTCTGTCGACTTGCCGATTCCAATATTAGGGAGTGAAACATTTCGCTTATATATATATATATATATATATATAGATGTTTGGATGTAAATGTACTGCATTATAGGAACATTGAAATGAAAATAAAAAATATTTGTTAGAATAATGATACTATGTCTTGATATTTGCTACTATAAATTAAATATATAACATGACATACAAGTGATATTTATGATGTTTATTTTCGGATTTATTTGGCTATATTAAGTTATGCAATTTAAATTACAAAATATTCAGACTATATAGCATATAACAAGAACACAGCTCAAACCGGATTATATTATTTACGATTCGATATGTATTTCAGGTAAAACTCTGTGACGTTTTTAAGTATGTCAACATCGACCCATATTTTACTACATGACTTTTGCTTCTTATATTTATCATGCCGAATTCCATAGTATATATGCCCAATACTTCTAATAAAAAATGGATAACAAAGAACGCTTGCCTTATGGGCACACAGTACTTCAATAACTACAGTTCCTGGTTGGGAGAACATTGTGTTAACAAGCCCAGCTCCATGCGGTGCAACCACCATTGCTGCACGATTATAAATCCTTACAGTCTCATTGAATGAAGGAAGTTTATTATCACTAAATACTTGAAACCTCAGATTGTTCGTTGCTGCTAACTTTTCTAACATGTCTTTGATTTCAGTATGCTGCTGTAAATATCTCTTTTTTGTCCTGTGAATCAAGATTATGGTGTCCATTTGTGAAGTTTTATTTAAGTTGGAGGCAATGGACTTCCTATAATAATCAGTTGCAATAGTTAAGCCGTACGTACTGACTCGTAGTCCACATCGAGGTCCTTGTGAGACGTACACAGTTTTTCCTAAGATATTACCCCAGACCAAACGATTTGGTACGTTTGACATACCGAGCAAATTCAGGGTATTTTGAGCCATTGTTAAAGCTTTTTCAGGAATAAAAATCTGAATATTTGGATTGGCATTGAGAAACTCTATGTACAACGCTAACCTAGAAATAGACTCTGCATTCCAATGGAAATAGCCGGAGCCCCACTTATGTTTACTGACAAATACTTCGTCTACTACAACTGATTGATTGAACCATTTCTCTGAATGTATCTTTTCGAGATCTGAAAACTTGTTATTATCGTTGCAATCCAAAGGATTAATGTATAAATTGTCATGTAAAACCACTCCGAGATTAGAAATTCGTGCATAAGGTACAATATGCATGAAAAATCTTTCCCAAAATGCTGACGCATGTTTAAATTCAATGGCAAAGACATTATCTGCTTGATTCTGCAGAGGTTCCAACCGAGTGTTGTAAAATTCCCTCATCGCACAGATACCGGAATTGCCACTAATAAGTCTCATATGCTTTTTCTGGTATCCTCTCTGATACAGAAGTTTGCAGGCACCGTGTTCTAGTCCTATCGGGTAAATCGGACTGTCAGGCATTGACACATGATCCCTTCTCGGCGTTTTGTCCATCCATTCAACGTTAGCTCCATGCAAGTCAAATTCTTTGTTTATAAAGAGAGCATAAGTCCTGATATCCGTATGATTCTGCATCATCACGAAATAATCTCGGTTTAACTCTCTGCTAACAACAAACTTATTAGAGCCGCTGTACTTACTGAAATTCTTCATATTCCTTGCAGTCGACATCAAATAATGCTTTCGTTTCGTGTTCAAATATCCATTGAACCTAAAAACATCTTGCATGGCAACTTCTTGAGACGTGTATGAAATGAATTCCACAGGCAGTAATTCTTTTATATGTTCAGTTTCTTGGAACACAAGTGTCATAACCATAACTCCAAGTCCCAGGACAGTGAACATTATAAATCGTTTTGTTTGGAGTGAATACTGCATGTTGGTTGTGCATCGAAGGGCAGACGATATGTGTTTGCGTAGACACGTTTTGAACCTTGCACTGTCGAGTAATGTGAAGTCATTAATCTATGTATTATTTCGCTAAGCGAAAAGTTTTGCGCCCGATTTCGGGAGTTGTGGAGGGAATCGGCGGATTATTAGTCTGCAGAATCTGTTTATTTTGCGAATTGTACATAGTCGGCATATTTAAAAGTTCGACAAAGTGTCAAAAAGTGACATTTGTCGAACATTCGGAACTGGGTCATGGAACTGGGTCACACAGGCGGAGAGGCGGAGAGGCGGAATGGTTGTGTCATTTGATAACTTGGTATGTTGTGGAGGGGGGATGCTCGCAGATCATGGTTAAATTAACCCTTAGCACTATATCCTATAGTTACTATCAATACCCGCAGCGCGGGTAACGACAGCTAGTAATGATAAACTCGTCAAGCCCAGAAATAAAAGGTGGGCCATTGAATGATATATCAATGAAATATATATATATACCAGCTTGATATAGTTAGGAACTAGAAAATATCTGAGGGAATGTCCTGCTGGGATGCCTTACGTGTCCTATATAAATATGAATCGTTTAGGGTGGGCGGTGCGGGGTGTCATGAATAACTGTTTCGCTAGAAACATCTTTAGTCCTTTCCTTTTATCAATTTATAACGTGTCGGTATATCGGAATTGTTTTATTCGTAAACCACCGAAGCTTCACAAATCCTAGACAATAAAGTTCTGATAGTTCTGATTAACTAATGCCCCTGCGAAATGAAATCGATATCGAAAATAAAAGTAAAAAAATAAGTAAATCTAAACAATAGGTTTCTGTGTACATTCATGTTGTTCAAATGATAACGCACGCACGCACACTCGTGTATTGCGGCTCACATTCCTATCCTACCATCCCAATAAGTCCTAACCCTCCCCGGTGTCACCCCTACGTATCCCTCAACAATTTGTAACATGAGCGTAAAATAACAAGTGTCGAATTCTTTAATACAGAGCATGTTGTCTCATGTTTAGATTGTGGCACATAATCCAATGATGTATAGTGATATTCAAGAATACCACCATGAACTTACTTTCCTCGTGAGGGTGGAGTGAACATCGTGCAAGCTATAGATTTATTTCAAATTAATGTTTCTATTACCATATGTTTTCACTAATTCAAGTGATGGGCGATAATTACATTTCTTTGAAATATACTCGTTGCTGCTGCTCATTTAACACATAGTAACCCAATCGTAATTTATGAGCCGGATAAAGCATCATCAATGCCTCGAAAAGAAGAAGCTGGTGTGCACATATATTTCAACTAAGACCACGCGGTTATACATTTCTTACTTATATGACCTCAGCAAAACTGAGACAGGCAGCATGGACATTGTGCTCGGCTACAAATGTGTCCCTCCAACTTTAATCAGTCGATGGAAGCATTGATGCTTTATCCAAGGAACGTGTCTGTGCGTTGTGCATTAGTAATAAACCGACCTGAGGTCAAGACATATTTTCTGCTATACGGTTTTTATTCGCCGACAAGAAAGATGCAAATAGTTTGAATAATGATTTGTTATTTCCTATACAGGAATAGGTATTGCCTGCCTATTTTAGCACAACAAACAAAACGGATCAGTTTTTGGGGTACTGACATATTTTGGTAGTATAGTATGGCAATTAATCTTGATAGAAGCTTAACACCAAATATTCGATATTCACATACGCATTTGTTCCCCGACATTTTAAAGAGCACACGCATTTCTGACATCATCACTATTGTACACGCTAGTGTTTGACAGCACTCGAAATCAGCTCGCTGGATACGCCGATTATCGCACCATATTTTTACGAAGTACGCAATTTGTGATGACAGAGCTTACAAAGAAAACATTGTGATAAAGGTGAGGTTGTGTGCATTAATCTAGGATAAACTGTCTTCTTTGTTTCACATGTATTTATATAAAAAGATAATATGCAAAGCAACTCTCGGTGACCTTAAGTATATTTGCAGATGAAGAAACAACTAGTGGCAATGTTTGGTATGGCTGGGGTGTTTTTGATGGCGGTCTACCTGTTCAAAGCAGATAGGCCTATCCATGCACGCGAGGTCCCATTACCCCAAACTTATATTTCAACTGACGACGAACAGCAAAATATAGGTCGTTCATTATCTGAGCTTGGTACTAAAGTGAAAGATGGCAGCCTAGCAGATCTTGTTTCACGGACATTACCCTCTGAATTCGACGATTATTGTGAAGATGTATTCACTTCTGAAGAATACATGGGATATGATTTTACGGAAGAATACAAAACCGGATTTCCAGAGTTAGAAAAAAAGATCAAAAGTATAAAAAGTGCAACATGGGAAGGGAGTTCTGGAACATTGAGGGAACAGTCTCTGATGTTACATTTTTTAGCTCGAGGACCAGATGTTAAAACCGTTTGTGAAACCGGATTCAATGTGGGATATTCGTCATTTGCGTATCTCTCAGCAAACTCCAATGTCAAAGTCCATTCATTTGATCTAGGGAGACACAAGGGAACGAAACCGATGGTTCAGTATTTAAAATCCATTTATGGTGAGAGATTGCAGATTCACTATGGAGACTCTACCAAGGTTCTACCAGAATTCCATGAGCAAAATCCTGATGTAAAATGTGACGTTATCTTAGTTGATGGAGGTCACTCAGGTGCTGTTCCGTGGATAGATATTCAGAACTTTGCCACTATGTTTGCTGTTCCTGGTAAATCCGTCATGATGTTTGACGATTATCCGACACATTGGGGAATTATAGGTGGTCATCGAGTACTTGGTCAATCGTGGGAGCTGGCCAGACATTATAAACTTGTAAAGGAGCTTCTAAGATGTACTTTTAAAGAGAAGCTATTCCAAAAATGGGAAAGAGGATTTGTAGTTGGAATGGTAGCTTCAACAAATGATCTTAAGATTAAACACAAATGGTAATCGAAAGGTTTGCAACCATATTGTCCCATTTATTTAGAGTAGACTTTGTAAATCACGCTGCAGGTTATAAGATGAATTAAAGAGCCATTTATAACATCGACCACTGTCACATTCATGGTTGCCATCCTTTAATAAGTTTGAATAATATTACTTACCTATTTTCTCAAATATATTCGAAATAATTTGGGACTCCATTAAACCTTTTTTCTCACTCAGCGCCATCCTTAATTCAGATTTATTGAGTTACCTGTTGTCCGTTGCCATCGGGTTACATGTTACAGATGCGTATGTACGGATATACATTCAGTGACATTGGGGGCCTCCAACAACCTTATTTTTATTAATATGGTCATTACTGTTCTTTTGCAAGAATTTTTTTTAAAAATTCTGGATGAATCAGAGTTTATAACATCATTTAATTCAATAAAAAGTCCCAGCTTTTTTCCCAGCCAGCAATTATGTTTTTATTTCCTAGCAATTGATAATTATGTATACCGGTCCCAGCAGAACGTAATGTTTGGTTGAAACCTGCCAGCAGAATGAAAGTCTCGGACACTATCTCCCAGCAGAATGAATTTATTGGACAATA
>JAXGGS010306396.1:0-13933 GCA_035585475.1 Armandia brevis
CGCATGGCACTCGGAGATTAAGTAATTACCATAGTGTTTCGAGCACCTTTACCGGGCCTAATAAACACAGGAATGTTAAACGCAATGAGTCTTTATTGTTATATGTTTACCTGAGCAGCCCCAGGATTCTACAACGGCATAGACAAGGCAAAAAGCCGCCTGCGAAACACCGCAGTCCGGTGGTTCACCGATAATCAAAATGTGGTCAGTATCATCCGAAAGGGTAGCATGCATATTGATTTGCTAGACCTCGCATACAAGTTATTTTGCATTTGTCGGGAGTATCGTATTCTGCTAGTTATTTCCTGGATAAGCAGGACTTACAAGGAAACAGCAGAAGTGTTATTGCGTATCATTGACTGCGACGATTGGGGTATACACCCTAGATGGTTCAACATCATCGTTTCTGAATTCGGTAGGCCATCGATTGATCGTTTTGCGGATGCGCCAAATACTAAATGCTCACGTTTCAACAGTAGATTCCTGTGTCGTGGCACCGAGGCTATTGATGGCTTTACCCAAGATTGGGCAGGTGAATTAAATTGGCTTGTCCCACCTCTTTTCCTTATACCCAGAGCTCTCCGGTATTTGAAGCTAAACCGAGCTAAGGCCATTCTTATTTGTCCCGTCTGGAAAGTGGCGATATTTTGGCCGGATATAAAGAGAGTCTTGCGTTCACCGAACAACATCAAGCACAAATTATACGGTGATATATACAAACAGTATCGTAAAAGAAACGCCCTGTTTGGCTCATCCGCGTGGACCGGACGTTCATTAGTCATACTAATAGATTACACCTAAAGTGAGTTTCGCAAACGAAGGGCTCAATGCATGCACGTTTATATATGATCTCTTAGCAGTGGATAATACTTGTTTTTTATGTTGCAGTGATCGCCGCAGCGCCGGCATGGACGAAGTTTAAAAGCTTCTCGAACCCGAAGATAGTACAGGCCTTGAAAGCTTTGCCAGATCTTTTGCGCAACAACAAATCACAGAACACTATCCGCACATATCTACAGGCGTATCGTACATACGAGAGATGGGCTGCAGACACGGAGGAGCTGAGCATCTTTCCAACGAATGACTTGGCAGTATGCATCTACATACTAGCTATGATTCAAGAAGGCAAATCGATCGCCTCCATTCACCAATTCGTTTACGCCACCGCCTGGTTACACCGGCTCACCGGCTATCCAAATCCGATTGTTTCGGACATAGTCGCCTTTACCGTAGCGAGCGCTCACCGCTTGTTAGCGTCTCCAACGAACCGAAAGAAGCCCATCGACGTGAACTGTCTGCAGGACATCCTGCCGGAAGGACCTTCACACATGACGTTACCCGACCTACGCTGCTTCACAATCATTCTCCTCGCTTACGGGGGTTTCCTACGCGTGTCCGAAGCTTTACAGATTTGGAGATCAGACATTTCATTCCACGCGAGTTACATCTCGATCTTCATTCAGCAGGCAAAGAATGATCAGTTTCGAGAGGGAAGGTCGGTGTTAATCGCTCGCACCAAGACAGCGCTCGACCCATACCTCTACCTATGGAGGTATCTCCGTGCCGGGGGCATACCGCACAATTCCCAGAAATTTATGTTTTGCGGGACTGTAAACAGAGCGTCTGGCTGTACGCTTAGAGAAGCCGATCGACCCATCTCTTACACAACCATGGCTGAGAGTTTGAAGTGGGTACTCGCTCAGACTGGAAGCGACCCTGCTCAATACGGCCTCCGAGCCGGCGGAGCCACAGCTGCAGCAAACGCTGGCAAGCCGGAGAGGCTTTTTCTCATTCACGGAAGATGGCGTTCACGGGACTCTAGAGATCGATATGTACGCGATTCCATCGAGCGTCGTTTAAAAGTTACACTCAATTTAGGACTTTAAAGCCGCGCTATGCCTTACTATCTTTGAGTTCTCTCAAGTGCCGACATGTTACCTAACTTATTCTTGTTATAATTATATAATTATACACGTTCTTACGCTTTTCAACTTTAACGTAAAGATGAACATAATGCTAGTTATCACCGTTCAACCAACGGGCGTTAGGTGATAACTTTTTTATGTTTTGATTGTAGTTTGTTGGGATATCTGTGCAATATCATATACGGACGCGTATATGTCATTAATGTTTCACGTTGGGCTGCCAGGCCTGCGTCAATCCGTGACATCATGCGCGCGTGAGCGCGTGCCAGCTGACAGTATATATAGGCTGTCGCAGCGGGCAAAGGGTCATCTCAAGGCACTTATATCCCCTCCTACCTAACATTCGTTTTTTATTAAAACTTCTTAGCTAAGTGCAGTTGCAAATGTAGTAAAGTTTAGCCTGGATTAAGACGAGAAGGGAGATGTAGTTTGTTAAAATAAACTTTCAAAAGTTTGTCGGACACTTTATTGTTTCAAATACAATCAATATTTTGCGTATTGTCCTATTTTTCACCTATTTCATTTAAAAATCACGCATATAGAACTCAGATAAATGCCGATTTTTATCGTATACAAACAGACCATTTGTTTTTCGTCTGTTTCCTACGCCATACATTCCTGCTAAGGATGACACGACTTGTTTCTTATCCCCTCGACAAAGCTTTGGTGTTTTTCTCCAATCCTCGGCAGATGTGCCTTATACCTTTTGATCTACACATAAAAATCACGGATCGATAATGATCAGTCTAAAAGACTAAAGGTGTACTCCAGGGCGTGCCCATTAAAAGTGTCACCATGTGTTTCATGACGGAGATATTCTTTTCTCCTTAGTCCTTTCCACTATCAAAATGTCTTACAACTTTACCCTCAGCTGAGCGTAACAAAACTACGCCTAGTGGGCGACGCGATGTGACAGGAATGCGCATCTTGTGGCAGATCGATAGGTTTCTTTCCCTATTCCTCCCCAGCTCACGTTGCTGCCAGCAACGCAAGCTGAAATTACCATGGGATTTTTAAATCGTGGGGTTTTCCTTGCTCTCGCATCTTCTCTTACACTAGTACCGTCAAACGTATATGGTAGTGGTACTAACTTTGTTCGATGCTATTTGGTGTAGATACCTCCCTCTGTAATTATTAAACGCGATTTTACGGGAACTGTGTTGTTCTGGCAAGACAGCACACCGCTGCTTGGACGCTTTTCCGGTATTTCAGTCTTTCCACATCCCTCGCTCTGCACTATCATGCCAACCGTTCTTCCCTCGTTGGATGGAGACTTGTTAGATAAACTCCGTTTCCATGTTTTAGGAGCTTCCTGCATCGGCCTAACTTCAGTATCACTCCTTTCTCTTTAACAAGTTTTCAATCGCCAAGCACCAAGGAAATTGGGAACTAATGACGAATATAACAATAATCAACCTTTTTGCATGAAAAGCCTGTATAGCTGAACAGTGGCAGTTAGAGTTTGTCATTGCATGATCGCGGATCGTGAATTCTTAGTTCCTTCTAACCAGTTCGGTAACAGGTGCGCTTACGCCATGCTAAGATTATATTTATTGTCATAATATACGTCAAAAAATCATAAATCATATATGTTTTATATATACGAGGCGGTGATCCTGACTATTACTTTTTTGTCTGTGTAGTTATTCTTATTCTTATTATTGTTATAATTATATAATTATACACGTTCTTACGCTTTTCAACTTTAACGTAAAAATGAACATAACAGCGATTATTTACCGTGTTACAAACAAATGTTTCGGATGTCTATTTCACTCATCCAGTGGTGTAAATAATTGAAGATCACTATCAAGCCGCTTCACATAAAACCTGTACAAATTCCGCACTTAGAGATATACAAAATCAATCGATATTTCTTGACTGCAGCGCTGTTTGATTCACGCCATATTAATTATTCCATTATGCGACAGCCAACATAAATGCTCCCAGAACTAGTACAGTGTTGTAACTAAATATTGTATGACATGTTGATAGTCTGCTGCGTTTATATTGATACAGACAAAGAAATCCGAACCAAAGTTATGTTTTCGCCCCTAGAAACATTGTGCTAGCAAATAGGGAGCTAAATATAGGTAAATGTACCGGTAGAGTCAGTACTTTCGTGGAATCATGACGGTAGAATGGCTGTGCCTGAAGTTAGCTCTAGTTTCACTCGTCTTTTCAGGTAAAACGGTTCCCATTTAATGTTGTCTGATGTAAATGTATTTCTTAATGTGTTGAACCCTAAGTCCTATCCAACCTCAATTTATCGGTTAATTTATCGGATTCATGAATTAAGAAAACACGTGGGTGGATAGAGCATATATATATTCTATTGATTTATATGAGACAGACGTTTGCTCCGGTTTGTACGTGAACGAGAAAGAGTTAGTGTCGCACCTGCTTCAGGAGTATGACCGCAGAGTTCGACCCGTCAATATTTACAACAACTCACTGGTGGTGGGAATAAAACTGATCCTCCATGATATAATCAAACTGGTGAGTCACACTTTGCATCTGTACGGGGAAAAGTACTAATGTTACCTCATGTATAAATATACACATAATCGATATAACGCGGGTAGCCAGGGTAAAGCAAAACATCAAGTTGACTCACTTTATAATCAACAATAAAAACACCAACTCTGCAGAAACAATGGACCCCTATGATTAGAAATACTGCGCTATATTTATCTCACCCAACTCTATCGATTATATACTGTAGATTCAACTTATTACGTTTAATTTGCAGGATGAGCACGATGAGCTACTGATTGCCAGTTACCAGACAAGATTAGTACGCGAGCATCCACATTTGTTTTATAGTCCAATCTCGTGATTACGGGTTGCGTTAACTTCATCATGTATTTTCCCATTCTAGATCTGGCACGATGATAACATGACATGGAACGTATCGGAGGCCAGTGGTATTAACGTGGTCTTGATCCCAGACACTGAACTATGGACACCAAGAATCCTTGTCATGAACTCGCACGTAAGTTTGTAAACGTTATTTATTGTCAGATAGTCTTTCGCATTGATGATTTGTTTTAAACATATAATTGTCGATATACATATAGTGCTGATGTGATGCATTGAAATGCAAGCACATCTTTTATAGTCAAATATTTTGTAAATTACAGTAGTGTTGAGAAGATCCATTAGATCCGAATAGCACACATCGTATCACGTTCTTAAAATCATCGTTATTACAACATGTTTTTGAAGGGTTGAAGACGCCAACATTCCCCTTGAAGGGTACCCGCTTACCGTCCTGTATGATGAAACCGTTGTCCCTGACTTTAAGAGCAACTTAAAGACGCAATGCCAGGTGAATCTGCAGCAGTTTCCGTTCGACACACAGCAGTGCACGGTCCGAATCTCCACGGCAACGCTTAATACCTACATGACCTTGCGATTCGCGGCTGCGGATGGGAAGGACTCGGTGGATGTGAATGGTAACACGATATGGCGAGACTTTAAGGTGGAGCACGCCATGACGACAGTGCCGCTGGTTGATGGAGCGATGCAGATGAACGGTGAGATGGATTACAACACCTTTACAGTTACAATGAGCAGGAACCCGCTGTTTTATGTGCTGTACCTGGTGGTGCCCTCAGTGCTGATGGCGCTCGTGTGTGTGATGGTGTTTCTCCTGCCCTCAGAGTCGGGGGAGAGGGTGGGACTCAGCATCACCGCGCTGCTGACCTACACTGTCTTTCTGCTGATGGTGTCCGATCTGATGCCGCGAGGAGGAAACCACCTCTCTCTGCTAAGTGAGTAGCTGCATAAATTAATCACGATTTTCACCCAAATAGCCATTTATAGAATATCAGATTAGCATAGATGTTCTAGTATATCGAGCCGCCAAGTTGTATGAAAACATCAGCGTTTTATCGCTCATTGTAACCAGACTCCGCAAATTGAATGCTGAAGTCGACAATGTTCATGCTGATTAAATAATTGATTCCCATTTTTATAAATTACAGTGATATTCATCACACTAATGGAGGGTCTGTCCGCTGCAAATCTTGGCTCTGTGATTATAATACTACGAATGTACCATACTACTGATAAGACGGCAGTGCCAAAAGTAGTACAGAAGCTGCTTTGCATTAATGCTAAATGTGCAGAAGATAGTAGTAAAAAAGTAGTAGAAGAAGATGGCCGTCCCGCGTCAGTTTTGAACGCTACAAACTCAAAAGTAACGTGGCAAATGTGCGCTGCTTCCTTGGATAAAATCTGCCTGATATTTTCATCCGTGTTCTCTGTTGTTGCCGTAATATTTCATCTTACTTTACTGTTGAAGTAGCGATTTGATTAGGTGTCTTACTGATTTTAGACATTCTATAGTTGCCCAGGTTATTGACTTTATTCGTATTATCAATTATAATAATGATTCGTATCAGCAGAAACAAATGTGTAAAACATATAGTTCTAGGTATGAAATATCAATGAAATGTCTAAAGAATGCATTAAATTACGGTTGTTTATGGTGCAATCCTTTCATAGGTTAGGATTAACTTCTCAAATTGTGCTGTAATTACAGCTAAATATATGATACTGAGTATTCAGAAGCATGCCTTCATTACGTAGTTAATTTCACAGTGTACCATACACCGAGAGTTTAGCTGTATGATTAATTTCTGTGCTGCCATATTAAGTCACATCAGAGATTTTATGATATCCCAAGCTTTTATAACATGCCTGTCTTTGGTGGTGATTGTGGGAACGTATCTCAGGTAAAATGTGTTCTTGTAAATCTTCCCACTCATCATTATTTGTCCATCTTTGTTAATATCGGCGTCAAGTGAAACAGAAGCTTTCTCGTCACCCTGTTTGATATTATAATAATCATTTGGTTGCAATTTATACGGCTTCATAAATCTTTAAGGAAGAAATGATAAACAAATTAGCTCACTTTCAGCCTGAAGCAGACAACTCCTAGAGTAGCTTCCTTTAGTATTTCAATCCTGTCGCATTTTTCAATCAGTTCTTGGAATTGTTTGCCTCTTTCAATTATCTGTTTAAAATAAAATATAACTTAAGCCCATTATAACCAGGAACTGTATTTCTGGATGTTCTTCATCACAGTGACCAGAAACTGCGTTCATAACAATATCACTAACCGTTCTCAGGTTTTCGGCAATGTGTTCTGTTCCCTCCAGTTTGAAAGGAAACAGCAGTTGCAGACAATTTGCAGTTTTTGCGGTTGGAAGTCCCATATTCTGTGGAAACATTAAACTTCAAACATCTTAATTCAATGTGGCAAAGCCATGAACTGACCGTAGCCAGTACCCTGGCATTTTGTAAGAATAAACCTCTTTGAATACACCGTGGCCACTGGTAAGGGCGAATTACTCATCCGGACAAAATTCCTTACAGTAGGAAGCTTTTCTTCCAGCTTCTCGCTATATTTTCTCTTACAGGTCTAGCAAAAACATGGTATCTAGATGCAAGACACTGATATATTGTTGCTCCAAGACCTGCTTTTGTCGTAAAAGCCTCATGACCATGAAAGGCAAAACGTTAAACTTTACCTAAATAAATTGATGTTCGCACTGTTAAATTCATTTCTACGTGATGCTGTACTTTAGGGTTAATGTCCGAATCATTGCTTTCATGAAATACACTGATGATTTTACCGTAATTTACTACAAACACCGACACGACAAGCCGGAGGAAAAAGGGTGGGCCAAATACAGGGTCGGGAATGTAAACTCTGTTTTTAGGTTGCTTTTCACCGGCAACAATGTGCTATGCGATAGCCTACAGGCGCCATGTTACGCTCGGCATCTCATTATCTTATTGGTTATATACCATAAATAATTTGAAGGTAAACCTTACATAGAAATTAGGGAACCTCACGACTCCGGAGGATTCGGCGCTGCCAAGGTGATAGAATTCGTCAAATGATGTGGCACGTTCAGCCTCCATTATCCGGTCAAATATGAATCTATCACAAGTCCTGTCATAAAACGTGATCTAATTGTATTATGGAATATCTTGTTTAGTTAAAATGAAGTGATATGCTAATGGGAATACAGATAAAATATCGAATTGATATTCTAGATATTTGCAATGAATTGTATTTCTACTTTATTTTGTAAACCGCACCATAAGCATGATGTCAATGCAGCTGTTATGTATCCTTTCTGAGGAGAGATCACAACAGATTGCGCTCTGCCTACTCCATCAAGTAAATATCTGTATTCAGGGCAAATGCTGAAGTTCCCACCATAGCAGGCGTCAACGTGAACCCAAATATTGTCTTCTGAACCTGTGCAAATATTCTATTTGATGAAATATTTCGTTAATGGCGACGGACAATTAATATGCATATCTCTTATCTATTATATATTGTACTTTGAGAACTTACATATATTGGTGACGTCAGAAATGTTGTCCAATGCGCAGATCGCAGTCGTCCCTACCGTTGCTACGCACTGAAGCAAATAGTTATGAAAGATACATGAATCATATGGAAGATGCTTCAGGGGAGCAAAGGACTATGTCAGATTAATGTCAGCACGAGTCAGTCAGTACAATCTATCAGTGTATATAATTACCATGATAAATGCAACAATTCGATGTCTAATGCCACGTTGATACACAAACTAATTCATGCATGGTTCATACAGCTGAAGATTATTATTACAATTAAGAAACCGACCATGAATGGCACGAGCTGTTTTTGTTTGTCCGCGTGTATTGTCTGGCAGAGAAGTTCGGGATCTAGAGAACCGTCCTCCCGACTCTCAATCAGCCTCAGAATTATATCCATGATCACAGCAACCTTCCCAATACTCGAGTGAGCTTACATATACATCAGAATATGTCGTTATTGTGCATGCACTGTAAGAAACGGTGTTCAGTTGAAGGGGATGTGTGTTAAATGCCCTCGCTAGGTTATGGGCCCATGGTTTAGCTAATTGCACTACAGATATGTCTGATCAAGCCAATCTATGTTATATCTAGACCAAACTCATGATGTAAAATATAAAAACTCATACATGTCCTCACCTGATCTGATGCGTAAATAACAAATCGTGGACGCTGGTCCTCCTCAGAAAGTGTGGTCGGCATCTTGGCGCTTTTAGCTGCAGCGGCAGCCATCAACAGTCCTTCAGTGGCCGAACTCTAAAGAAATAAATTCAGTTTTTAAACGAGAATCCTGCGATTTAAAGCTCCCGCACTTATATCATAGCTATGTCAGCGCAGAATGCGTTTATTACTTTTAATCAGTAAAAACAATTATACCAGTCTATCATTGATAAGTTTGCGACATTTCTGTAAGCCAGATACAGTTTAACGTGTTGCACTTACCAGTAAAATTCCGCCACCGGTTTGACTTGTGTAACAAAATTTCTGTGGTAATCCAAGAGCCTTAGCGTACCAGTCACACATCAACATCTCCATCTCATGTAAAGCTGGGTTTGTTTTCTAAGTTTAAGTGCCAATATATGGGAGGTTACAGAAACAGTTATGAATGTATGATGAATATTACCAGCAGATTTCATGCTGACATGCTACCTCGATACATAAAATCCTTCTATACAGGGCATGTTGCATTCAGACTTGTGTGAGATTCAAAATACAACAGCTATCTTACGGTGTCATTAAAGAAATTGATTTTGCTTACCCAACTACCACTGTGAGAACACATGAAGATTTCGACAGCAAGAACAGCAGAGGTCGGGGCAGCATATGGGTAGTAGGCATTGAAAAGTGGATGTTTACAAGTAGGAGCCTGCGAATTCATTGGTTGAGCAATTAGAATATGTGTTCGCTATGTATCAGTTATTGACCAGCCTCATATAAAATTGGCTACGTAGAGCAATTATATCGACGTTTATAGGAATGCTGAATAATTGCGTATAATAATGACATTACAATTACCTTTGAGATATAATGCATATCTATTTCCTGCAAGAAAGCTGTGAACTCCTGGGGCTGCGCTGGTGCTTCTTCACCCAGCGATCTCACCATAAATCCTTTATCTATGTTTGCGTCAGCCACAGATGATTCGTGATACGACCGTTTGTGGTCATCACAGACTTTCAATAGATCCGACAGCTGCTGTGTTAGCAAACTAATATCATCCTTGCAATCCTCCATATCAGAGACCTACTGAAAACCTGCAAGTGTTTTGACGAAGATATTAAATTGACCGGAGTACACCATCGCTTCATGCCAGGATACTCTCACCCACCCCTGGATCTGCCCGCATGCTACACGAAACCATCTCCATTCTGACTTACTGATTCTGTTCGTGCTCGTCAGTTACCAGTTATGCCTGGCAATCTGGCTTACATCCCCGTAATTCAAAATAGGAAATGACCTCATTTTAAGCAAAATAAATTCTAAAAGAAACACACTGATAGAAATACATTTACCACAATGGCGTTCCCGATGACAAGGTATTATCTGGATTACAAAAACAGATTTTGCGTTTTGACAAGAAATATGGAATTAAAGTTCGTCCGATTCGTAAGCATGAAGCTTGCATTTATTCATTTATTTTTGACGAGAAAGCGAGAATCGTTATCGCATTGATTAATCATCAGGTTACGATCAATTACTATCATCGATATGATGTGCAATGACATGTAACTGCTATGAATAACATGCGTGAGAGAGATTTGCATCGATATTTAGTCCTGTGCAATGTAAATGATATACGCTATAATAAACAACTGCATGCAATCGGTATGGAGGCTTATTTAAATTTCCGCTGTAGTCCTGTATGATGTGTATGTTCATGAGCGAACGGTTTCACTTAGATTTCTACCCTATGGGGTGTCAGTACTTTTTAAAACGATTTGTTTTTGGCTGAAGGCATCAGATAAATGTTAAAAGTTGACAAAAAGAGAATGAAAATAATCTAGAGTGGTATGTGTGCTATACTTTTAATATTATAATTATCGTCATTTCCAATTATCAATATGAAGTCGTCTGTGATGACCAACGTATCATCATGCAGATTTTCCGAGCCATGCTATCAGTCTTAAATGTAAAAAAATATCAATACGACAATATTCTGAAAATATAAAAAAGTTTAACCAATTTTATCCCAACCAATCGATACTAACTTATATTACAGCGGACAACGGAGTACCCGGATGGACAGGAGCAAGTATCCCTTGATCTGCAGGAGCCTCCTTTTTCACACAGGGGGGGGGGGGGGTCACATATTGCTGCAAAACACCATGGCATACTGACAACATAAGACTAGCACACGGTGAGACCGAACTTATTTCAAAAGGTCATGTTTTACGTTTATCGCACCTGCTGCCATTCCACCCATCACAGCAGGCGTAGTTATTGATCAAGGTCCGCGTGTTACGGTAACACACTCTGTATGTACAAGTATAATAGAAAACCAGTCTCACCCACCAGATTCAACCACATTGTTCATCACAAATATTTTGAAATCTGTTAACATATGATCTAGTGAATTCATATAGCAAGCATTCTTACCTATTCGACCCCCGTGTATATGCACACTTGTATCTTTGAGTGATGTATCGTAACTGCCGAGCAGAGTACGGAGATGGCCAGAAATACGACTCTCTGTAAAAAGAACCTGACCGATGCAGTTTTCATTTTAAACAATTGTTGTCTGAGAGTACGTCCGAGCGTCAATGTATGTTTTCTTTTACTAGTAGTATAGCGAAGTTGGCGAGATGTATTTCCTAAAAGAGCTTCTCGATTTTCTTAGTGTCTGGTACGTGCTAGTTAAAAGCTAAAGATGTATCATAAATGTCCGGTGACATTAAGATGTTTCACATAGTTATACATACTGAAAGCAGCCAAGCAAGGATGATTCATCGTAGCTTTTGAAATAATCCATTGAGTAGGTGAGAAAATGACACAGGTGTGAAAGATTCAATCAGACACACGACTAAGGCTCAAAATATTATTTTCCTTGTGCACTATTAATACGTATTCAAGAAAATAAGAAGTCATATTCGCTTGGTAAGCTGTGAATAAATGTCAACATATTCCGATTAAAGTACGAACTACTAGGATTTTGCTTTGATGTGTGAAGAATTTGTGTTAATATTAGGATGTGATCAACTATGATCACAATCAAGTGTTATAGGACGTGATTTCGAATGTCAACGTTTCTCAGCTTAGTTCTTGGAGCTACCGTATCACGTTCATATCATCTACCATAGATATGCCTATGGTAGTACATAATCAGCAAACGTATTGACATATCCGGTGTTAATATTCAGCATTTGTCAGTATTGAGTGATTTATTCCATTACAAACCCATTAAAAGTCGCCGGTGTATAAACAGAACTATAATTTAGATACAAAGATTATCCAGCATGATATCGTGTTTGGATTTACTTGGTCCACCTTATAAGCGATTGTTTAAGAATAACTCTATGCCCAAGATGATTACTACGACTATGAATTTGAAACATTGGAATATGTCCCGTCCGTGGTTTGAGAGACTTGTTCACTTATTATGTTGATAACCATAGAATAATCAGAATAATATTGCCACATTTAAGCCAAAACATGAACACTAGGCAGCGGTAATAGATGAAAAAACATGAGGAAAGCCGCCAGATGAATTAGCGCCAGTTATTTCGAATGATACACAATAATTTCTTGCGGCAACTACACAGCCAACTCAGCTGGTATTCTTACGAATTACTGATATCATTGGGTGGCAAACCTTACAGCAATTAGAGCGGAAAAAATTAATCAATTATTTTTGTCGGTCTTAGAATAATCTATTTTCTTTAATTAGGTGAAGCTTTTTAAACATGTGATCGACAATTGGTATACAGAAAAATAAACGTTAGTGGAAAATTCAGATTATTCAAGTCTATACTTTCTTTATTAGTTTTAATAATTCTTTATAATTATACTGTTTAGCGAGGTATTCTACGCTAAGGTTGACAGTCTGTGTGCGCCCGTGTTGACAAAAATCCTCTTCGTCGTAAGCGCAGAAATAACAGGCACCACATGGCACGAAACATGTCTGTTTGTACACGTGATCACAAGTAAATCCCAGGTTAACCAGGTAAATAGCCAGATATTCCTTTTGTTTCTCTACACAGTGTAACACAGGGTCGTGACTGTGGCTCATGTACTGTAATTTCAAACATTCAGATCATTTATATATCAATTGCATAATATCAGCCGACAGACTGATATCAATTTGGATGTCTGGGATCTGATTCACGTTACACTACTAGATCATGTGACAAATAATGGACATGTCCTTACAATATATGAGACCGGCAAACCACTGACATTTGAAGACTGTACCTGTTTTTCTATGCAGTGTATAGTATCAGCTGATGGTGTTGGAGTTAACAATTCCTTCACTTTCTCGTTGTCCCCACATTGTATATTATACCAAAGCTGAAACATTATTAACAAATAATTAATCAATCATTGTAACTCATAAACCTTAATATACGTACATAGTATAAAAACATACTTACTACCCATTAGTCCGGTTAAAATATGTGATACATTGACACTAGTAAACGCCTGTTACGGTAACAAACCTGACTGATTATATCAGCTACATCCACATCATTCTGGTTGTTCCCAGGATGCTGACAACTCTCTTTATTGTACTGGATGTTGGACACCGAGGCGGGCTTCTGCTGGCCGTGCGGTTGGCTTCGAGGGATCATTGCTGAAGATTCCTTACCCCTTTCCTCAGCCCATCTGAAATATATCACGATCCTAACGTTTAATGCCTGCAAATACCGTACAATATTTGACTTATGTGGATAACGGTCATTGAATACGCTTACCTTTTGTACATTTTTCGACTTAAGATATTTTTTTACAGCACGGGCACAACTGCCTATCCAATAGCTTATGCATGGTATATCTTTACAAACAGTGGGTTATACCGTATAATCTACCACATGCGGGGTCGGAATAACCAAGGTATATCCCTGCATTGTCGAGGAATTGTTAAGATTTTACAGTACGGTAAATATTGTTGCCATATAGTTTTATCAATC
>JAXGGS010306618.1:0-12953 GCA_035585475.1 Armandia brevis
CTATAGCAATTAGTGACGGATTTGGGCGATCATCCGTCACTAATTGCATTTATATCCATGACCGCCGAGATAATATTATTATTATCTCGGCGAGACCGCCGACGCAAAGCCACCCTTATTTTTATTAATTGGTAGGAGCTCGAGAAATTTGCCAAAGAACAGGATAAAGAGACGGATAAATTAATTATTTTAAGAGACGTCGAAAATCATAGAAAGCAACTAGCAAGGTAATTATTTGTACTTGTGTCGTTAATTTTAGTTCACAAATCAACATATATGCAGATGATTTTACTACTCATGAGTATAAATGTACAATTCTCTTAGTGGATTTTAATATGAAATATTTTATTTTAGCACTCAAGTTGCTTTACGCAAAGCCAATGTCACCAGTCAAATAGCAATAGAAAAAGAAGAAAGGAACAGCCTTCTATCTGGATCAGCTGAGCTGCGACAGAGGTAAAATTGTAAAAAAGAAATGGAGTGGTCGATTCTTACTCAGCAGCTTGTTACATAAACCTTTTTACGATGTTAAGACCATAAATACCCGTTATAGGAAAATTACCAATAAAGAGCAACTGGCCAAGACTTCCGGCAACATCACCGATAACCTGCTGTCTATAAGCAGGATGTTAGACTCTCAAGTTAAATCCAGCGAAAGCTCTAATTCAACTCTAAGTAAGTACAATTTATTGTTTGCTATTACAGTACATGTACATTGCATATAATTATATATATTAATTGTATATCCGGATACCGAAGCTATTCCAGGACTTCGCCATGAACTATTTACATCGTTGTGATTTATTGTTTTATTTTTCAGTATCGTCATCCAAACAAGTTACGGAGACACAGGAGGAGTTTAAAAGCATGTCCGGTCATATTCAAAATTCGAAAAAACTATTGACGAAGTACAGCCGCCGTGAATTAACCGACAAACTTTTGATATTTTTAGCTCTTGTGTTCTTCTTTGCAACCGTGTTATACATAATGAAGAAAAGACTTTTCAAAACAAGTTTAGCGAGTTCAGATACGTTATGATAATTTAGGAATATGTATAATATTATGAAATATTATTAAAATATTTTGTCATTGTTAAGCATTTAAGCGTTTAATTGATCAAGTTGATTACAGAATTGCACGCACTTGGTATGTTCATTGAAACACACAACTCTTGTTGTGGCAATTAAAGAATTCGGCCTGGTCTTTCATAGTAGCTAAAATGACTGATAATATTGACTCTGCAGTTTTAATCAATCTTTCAATGAGCATGTGTACTTAATGACCCATAATATATACCGTGATGCACATAAACCTGATTGTTTTGATAATTGTTGCATACATCAATTTTCATTGCGATGCCCGGGGTATATTTGTTCAGCTATTATTTAAATATGTCTGTGTTATATAAAATATATACTAGACTAATTATACGCGAGTGGTTATTCTTCGGAAGTATTAGTGATAACATTTTTTCCTAACAATGGCAAATCGGCTCCTGTCTGTTTGGGTTGATCCTGAGCACACTGTCGCTATTTCTCGGAAGCTGAGTGGGAACCCCGCCAAGGAGTGAGGTGGTCGATAATCACCCGATCAATGGTCTCCTGGGAGGAACAAATACACTCCGTATAGCTCTCTCTCTCTCTAACACGAGCGCGTTTGTCTTTCGCTAACAACAATTCTTCACAAAGCGCACAGGCAACGAATGTTCGATTCCAGCCTATCGATGCGCGTAATCAATACCTCGTGCATGTCGTTGATGGATAAGGCGAGACATACATTCCGCAGGCGATGCGAAGCGGGTCAGCAAACCCATGGGAAAAGCGTATCCCGTATGATGTAAAACTATCGATTCTCTCGGCGATACCACACACTCTGTGGAAGACATGTTGTTGAGGTAGGCTGCTTGACATCCAGCATTGAATGTCTGAAGCTTCGTTTGATGCAAACCCCACGAGTCTGTTTTGATGGGGTGTGGAGCATCAACAAAAACAGAGAAAGGTGGTTCTCAGTCCCTACCGGGTGGAACACCTGGGAAGGTGAGCAACAAACCTAAACCGACACCAAAAAATAAGAAATCCAACGGGAAGACTGATCAGATTAATCCTGGGAATGCATTGAGCAAACCAAACCCCAAGGCGGCTTTTAGGACACCCAGGGAACAAACACCGAGGAGGGATTCAGAACTAGCGCAGAGACAATTCACTGTGATAGAACCCATTCTAAAAAAGTCTGTCTCATTTTCGGATGAAACCGGACGGGTTCTGCCCAAACTAAGGACAGAAAGTGAGCATCGGCCGATTTTAAAGAGTAATTCACTTCGACTGAGCAGCAGCTCCTTCAACGCAGAGGCAATCGAGGATTATGGAGAACAATTATTTTCCAAATTAGAATCTCTCGCGGGCAAGATTGTGGAGGGTTACACACCTAGGGAGGAGAAACCAGACCGCTCCGAGCTGATAATCCCTGAGATAAAATACGGGCATTTATCAGAGCCTACCCCTAGAACAGAAGAAGACAACATCTCGACCATCGGAGGCCGATCGCCGGTCGCCTACTCTGCTGTTCCGATATGGGAACAGTCGGCAAATAATGGAGAAGGATCCTCGACCTCTCACATATGTGACGTGGAACTGCTGTCTTCATCCCGCCTGGTGATCACCAGGAATGGCCCGTCAATGGCCGGCGTGCGTCTCTATGACGTCACGCGCGATGGTCACAGCGTGATCGGAACAGAGTGCGCATCTGCGCCACGTGGCGTGACAGTCGACAGACAGGAGAGTGTCATCGTCACTACAGACTGGGCCACTAAGACAGTCAAATTTATAGATTATGATGGTCAGGAGAGGGGCTCGTGGAAAGAAAACAAATTCAAACATCCGGGAGGTATAGCACGGACTAGAGAAGGGAGATATATCATATCCGATGTAACTAGGGGTGAGCAAGCTTTGCGCGAATTTAGCGCCTATGGAAAGCTGATCAGGAAGTTCGGTCTCTCCTGGTTTGACTGGCCATGGTACCTCACGACTGACAGCAAAGGTCGAGTCATAGTATCGGAAAGATCTGCCAGCACTATTTACATATTTGACAACACAGGAACGCTGCTTACAAAGTTTGGCGGTCACGGGAGGGACAACGGTAAACTGAGCTCTCCTAGCGGAGTAACTACTGACGCAAAGGACAACATCTTAGTGGCCGACTCGGAGAATTATAGAGTGTGTATGTTCAGTCCGGATGGACGGTTTATCAAACATGTAGCCAGTCGATACCTGGCGAGACCCACTAGCTTGGCAGTACAAGAGGGTCACCTTGTCATAGCGACAGACACCAGCATTAAAATGTGCGAGCTCCCTGTAGAAAAACTATTTTTATCATAGATATTCTCTACAAATGTAAGCAAATTATCTAATCAAGGAAATGTCGGTAAATGAGTAGGCTCATTCCACCTAACAATAGAAATATCGAACATTAAAAAAATGCATATCACAGGCAAGTACAAATGGATGGGTTTTTTCAGTAGAAATCCAGACAAACGATCGTGTGTCAATAAATCTTGAAAGCCTCATTAATTTTTAACAACGATAAAATCGAACATTCAACCCATAGGATTCGAACAGCAATGGCTTTCCGTCAGGTGTATAATTAAATATTCATAAATCTGGGATACTCATTTTTATAACATACTTGGTTACTAAAGTACAAACACAAATACAAGACTTTGCCCTTAAACTTTATTTTTTTTGAATATTTGTATACAACGAACGTGGTAAAACTGTTATCAAAGTGTGTTCTCAAGTAATATAGGTATACCACTTAATCATTCATAGCCATCAACAACTATTGAACATCAGTAAAATACTATTTATATTTACCTAATTAAACAATTTACCATCCACGCTATACACCTATCGAATACTCATACAAATAAATCACTCGCATTCAGATAGTGATGGATATAGGATGAAGTTGCTTTCAATATAAAAGAGCATGGTAATATTTTACAATTAATGATTGTGTACATAACGTCTTACAGTGAGTAACGCTTGAAATGCATTCTACACATCATGCCTGGCACAATAGAAATTTAATCACTTACAAATGCAGCGAGGGGTAAAATCATAATCTCAAGCACCAAACCTGTAACTTCATAAATGCTAGTTATTCATAAAATCATGGAACAAATCTGACGCAGCTTCACTGTTGATACATGCCAGTCAGCGTAAGATTTTGTACACATATTAAATGACTCCGTATAAGTTTACTACGTCCGAATATATAAAATAGTTGCAAGAGATTAAGTTATCTGACAAAAATCTAAATTTGAAATCGGAATTAGCTGATTAGTCTAGGCATACTTGGTAATACTTTTTAAATAAAAATAAATGTTAAAATATATGCAGCGATGCTGATGCAAAATAAAAAAATAAGCAATTACTAAATGCTAGTCTTGTGCGATCTGGATGATAGCTTGATAATAAAACTGTGTGCAAATGTAATAGCATGCAACAATTAGTTAATAAAATAGAATTTCTTGGACATTTTTCTAACAATGATTTACAAGTTGACAATCACAAGCTTCGACTAACACCTAATTATTGTAATAACGCATTTGATCATAACACAAAGAGAAACAAGCTCTCTCGTTTAAAACTGTCAATATTTACAGCACTATTCTGGGAGTATTGTTTCACCGTGAGTACCCACATCAGTGTCGAATTACTATTCAAGTAGATTAAACGTGTAACAGACTTTTGTTAGTAAAGGTGATGCCAAGCAGAAGAAGAGATCTCACAATGACTGGAACCTAGAATGCAGCCACATCTATGACTAATTCAGGAAACTCGTCGCTATCCTCGTCGAACATGGGTAATTCCATAGATGCCGCTGATTTAGTTTCCTGAGCCTCCTGTGACACTCCATTTGCGCTTTTACTTCCTGCAGGTCGTTTTTCTTTGTCAGCACTAGACGCTTTTGCTTTGCCTGATGAACTTTTTTCTTCTTTCTGACGTTTACTGTCAGATCCTGATTTGGACTTCCTTTTAACTTTAGGCTTGTCACTAGCTGATGCTGCCTTTGGTGTGGTTTCAGATCTGGAGGGTCGCCCACGCTTTTTACCAGAAGAGGGTTTGTTTGGTGTGGGTGTTTTACTCGCAGCTTTCGGTGTTTCTGCAGATTTCTTTTGGCGTGATTTAGATGACGAAGCAGAAGCGGATTTCTTCGACTTCTGCTTCAGGTCGTCCTCGACAATTGTGAGCCTCCCGGCGCTGGAGCTTGAATCAGAATCAGCGGCAACGAGAGCCGAGGTAGAGGCGACTGATCCTGATAGCGCCGACGGCGTGGGTGGCGCTCGCTTTTTCAATGACACAACGGTAGATAGATCAGAATCTGAATCACTGTGGTTGATTGAAGACGCGGATTTGATTCTCGAGAGCCTGTCTCCGGCTCGAGGTCGCGGACTTTTGGCACTGTCAGCTGGCGCCTGTTTGGGATTTATAGATTCGCAGTCGCTGGCGTTTGACGATGAATCGGCAGAAGTCACTTCACTTGAGGAGGCAGATGGATTTGGAACAACTGCTCCAGGTTCATTTTTCAGTGGTTCCAGATTGGATTTATCCACAGCCTTTATGAGATCTTCATGTTCGGAACAGACCAGCTTTTTGCCAGGCGTTAAGAAAACGTTACCCTCTATATGATCAGGACAGAAAGAGTTCGGGCATTCAGAGCACAGTTTGATTGCTGTTTTACCACAAATATCACAGTGGTGCCATGGACAAATCCATTTACCTAAGATTAGATAGAATGCACGTAATGAATGAAAGTAATTAATTAAAAACAAAGATTTTTATACGTTTTAAGGCGCATGAACTCACCATGTGGTGGTTTCTCTAGATTCAGACACGTGACGTGATACACTTTTGGACACTTGCTACGATCGCACATTATCAGCTCTCCGCCATCCCCACATCTGAAACAATCATCTTCATGCACTTTTCGTGAGGTTTGTTTGTTTTTCTTCTTTTTCTTTTTGTCCTTTGCCCTTTTCCCGGATTCCATTTCCGATTGAGACTGAAAGTTAAGTAAAATATTAGACAAGTCAAGGCAACAAAATACAATCGAATCGTCCAAACATATAACTAGACCATAACCTACCTTGGGCCTTAAGCCAAGGTATCCACTGCAGTTAGAAGCACCGCAGTGACACTTTGTCTTTTCGTTGCCGAGCGCATCCAGATTATAGTTGAATGTTAACTCTTCCCCGGAATCAATGTCTTTCGTCGCAAAGAGTCCAACACGAACATCACCATTCACGTTCCATTTAGTGGTCTCGCAGTTTGGATCACAACTGTGATTCATGAACCTCGATAAATTTCCTTTAGGACCTGCATCTATGACTCTACAAGTGAAAAATATAATCAAATTAATACATATCCATGTGTAATCATGAATAAGAATGTATCGCTATGTTTCCGAAACAAATTATAGATGGGATGATTCATCACAAACCTATTTTTATCCAAAGTTAACATGTAGTAGTTGCAGACGTTATTATCGTGAGCTTCTTTGATTCTCTTCTTACATTCAGCTTCGTCGATCAGTTCGCCTACATATTCCTGAACGAACTGGCCCTGGATGAAGTTTATCAGTTTATAACAAAACATCTCAAGGAAATCCATCATGATGTGTACGTGTATAAGATCAAATTGGGGAAATTAGTAGTTACCTTTTTGATAGAAACAAGGGCCTTCAACCCCCAGCCTCGCCCCTCCGTTTTAATCGGCATAGCTTCGGGATATTCCCGCCGCTGAAACCTTTGATTGCAGCACTTGTCACGTGCTGGACAAACTTGTGGGTGGCACTCGTACATCAGCATGCGGTTGAGACAATCCGAGTCTGTTGAACAAGGTTTGCTGTGGTCGAGTCGGCAGTCACAGGCTTGTAGCTCGGACGGGTCAGCTTTATGAAGCGTCACATCACCAACAGGCTGATTAACCTGGCAACACCAACAACAAATTGTGAAAACTTGCCTAGCTTACTATTACCGGTTAATTAACAAACGTGCATGTACACATTGATACAGAGTGACACGTAACATACCTTGACATGTTTATATGGAGCGGGCTTTTTGTCAATTTTTTCATTCGCCTCTTCCTCCTTCCTAGCTTGAGCGGCACTCCAGACAGTGTAGGCAGCCGTAGCTTCCTTCACAGCTTTACTGAATATTTTGGCAATACCCTTAGATGTAGCAGAGTCCTTAGTCCCTTTATCCCCCTCTTGGTATAAAAACACTCTGAAAAATGAGACACGTGGCGTATATGCATGTAATAATAATATAATTCGTAAACACAGTGTTGAGACAATACGTAAGACGTGTCATGGTGTATCATGTAATGCCAAGAGAAAATACCCATAGTCATATACATTGTATGTGATGCCGTATTTACCTTCCCTGATGAGTCCAGAAATAGTCGTGTGATCCAAAGAAGCGTATTGGAAATTCGCCAACTTGGTGGTCTTTTTCCTGGATATTTGTAGGCACATTTTTCGGGTGACAGATTTCTCCAGGCCACCATCTAAATAGCATATAACACGATGAATTAAAACAAATGTTTACACATTACCGTAATTGTAACAATCATTTAAGCATATAAATGTATTTTCAAATTCCACTTGAGTAAACCCACCTGTAGGATCCCAATTTAACCCAGACAATATCGCCATACTTGGGTTTCTTGCCACTGGAGCAATCTCTACAGTACCAACTTTCTTCCGGGGGATCTATGTTAAGACACTCTGCGTGAAACGCAGCAGGACACGATTCGCAACAGATCAACATCCCTCCTGCAAAACAATTGGATATAATTTGTTCAGAATTGTCTCCGAAAAGCATCATAGACTTATCTACATGTAAAGGAGTGTAAGAAATACGGTACTATCAGTGAAATTACCCTTTGAGCATATGAAGCACCAGCTGACGTTAATATGGGAATGATGAGATGTGGTTTTGACAGGACAGAAATGTCTGCTACACACAATGTGGTAGCCGGCTAAATTCATGCTACCGGCGGCCACGCAATGATCACCGCAATGATAAGCCACTGGACACCGAACACACCGATATAGCCGACCTGAAAAACAAAGTAACACACGTGAATGAAGAGGGACATAAATTAATGCAGGGCACGCACATTGTCTGATTGTTTTCCCAACATCCATATTTAATACACGATGAATACATGTACGTTGTGCAATTGGCGTGGAAAGAAAATTTAAAAGTTGTATTACAAGCTACCTTTCGTTTTATTTTTATTCTTCGGATTTTCTGCTGCACATGTGGCACAAGTGTGAAGAGGGCAATAAATGGCGTTATTTTCTACCCTGGCGAGTGGAAACCGGCGAACACAATCTTCATGATAGAACCGCCCACAGTGATTTACACTACAACGCTTCGTATCCCGGCTTGCCTTCTTACATACAAAACAGGAGTGGTTGCCTGGAACAAACCAAGAAAAGTGAATTAAGTCATTGATTCATATATTTAATGATCTTCCTTGATCATTCGTCAAGAAATCATATTCCATATAAACATTTCCAGAAGGACTATCCTACCGGAAACGCATTCGTCGCATTTGAAAGTTCCTACTGGGTGAACAGTCAGTCCTAAACATTTCATGTGGTAGGAGCCGAGACATGGGCCATCACACTGGATGAGCTCTCCAGTTTCCTCACACAAATAGCAGATATTTTCTTTCTTCGCACTGCAAGCCGCATTCAGCTTGAAAACTTCCAACTCGTACTCCTCACCGTCGGCACTAGTTATTGTTTTCAACAGTTGTTTAGGGCCATTGGAATCTTCCTACAAATCAAAGCATTGGTGGGGTGAAGAATAAGGCATAGACGTGTTTGTTTAGTGCGAAGCAAACACTAGAATTAATATACACATCAGTTGTAGGGTGTGTGTTTGTGTCCTTACGTTCACAGTAGAGGAAGATACTGTTCTGATGGGCTTCGCTCGTGGGGATGAAGAAGATTTCCTGGGTCTAGATCGTGCCTTTTTTTTCGGCGGAACATTCGACTCTGGATCAGGGGTTTCCCGAGTTTTTCCTTTTGGAGATTTAGGAGGCTGCAAAATAAACTTTAATAATATTATACAATAATTTGTAAATATTTTCACCGAAAGATTAGGGAAATAAAATGTGTTTGATCTTGCATATCTACATTTATTTCGCCGGCACCAGCTGCGACGCTATTAATAATATCATCGATTGTACACAGGTTGCTCGTAGATTCTCTCGCCTCTTTCCTCAATTCTTTCTTCGCTGGTTTAATAGATTCACTGGAGCTCTATTATACATTAAGATATGAAATAGTCAAACCTCTGATATGCATGTACATTATAAATACGGCAAATATTTAATCATAGATTTCAAACTATATAAAACTTACCATTGTTCTCTTCTTGGGACTGTATATTTGATTTAAGTCTATCTTTCTAGGTACGGTCTTGTTAGCTCTCATTGATCTCTTCACACCTTCTGGTAGGTTGTCAGATATTAAATGTTTTAAGTCAACACCCATGGGTATAAATCGCGACTGCTGATCTTCGTCCAACTCGCTCCATTTCTCCTTCAGCAGCTCCTCTAACCTTTCATCACTAATGTCTTTGTTATCTTCCCTCAACGGCGCGCGTCTTTTGTGACAGAAAACCATGAACTGTGCGACTGATTGGTCCGTCAATTGATCCGGCAGCATCATATGAGACGGTGATAAATCGATTGGCCCGGCATGGATCATTGATTGTGATCGCTTGTGTCGTTTTAGGGGAGGCTGTTCTGCAGGCTCCTCCTCCAAGTCGGTCAAATCAACTGTTTCCGCTAACTTTCGTTTCTTCTTCCTCTTCTTTTTCTCCTTCTCTTTCTCTGGCTCTGGTTCTTCAACAGATGACCTCCGACTACTTTTACGATCTTCCTCGGACAATCGTTTCTCCTCAGCTTCCGCCTCTGCTGCAACTTCTTTAACAATCTGTTTCATCTTCTTTGCTGGCACTTCATATTTGAAAGTGTACATTTGCTTTCTCTCGGCTCGTGACATTGGAGCAGCCTCAGCGATGGCTTTTACAGCGACATCCCAGGCTTTCTTTCTGGAAGAGGCAACCTCGTATTTTGCACGATTTTTCTTGTCTTTTAGAACCATTTCTTTCACGAAGCTATCGAAAGACTCTTTTCCATCATAAGGAATTATGCTAGTTTCAGACACCCAACCACGTTCGGCCTCATTCCCAAAGAATTGAACGTGATATGACCGGGTACATTTTCCTGCAATAGAAAAATATTCTGAAACAAGGCAGAACAAAAAGATTATTGAATGGGTGTACGGATTTTTGATGACACAACACCTAATCCACCACAAACAACATCGAAGCCATGCACCAGGAAAACACAAAGACACGTCTAAGAGCACTTAGTTCCAGGCCAACATCAGTCGTCCCAAACCAGATCGACGTTGGTGTTTTCGGAAATTATCTCCAGCGTTCTGAGCAATGTCTGATGATCATGAAGGTAAAACGCAGCACGACAAGGCGATGCAATTGGAACTACCGGTACACCTAACTAACACTAAACTATGGGTGTACACAACACATTTATCAGATTTGGTACAAAACACATACTTGGGTGCATCTAAATGAACTTATTGAGATAAGACGATATATGCATTAATTCACTTTTAGGGGATATTTCACACTATACGGACGGGTCCTGTTAGATAGATCAGTTCCTGTATTTACTTCCTACCACTACTAGTATGCCCATCGCACTTTCGATTTCAAGTTCGTTGTTAGTTCGGCCATTCAATAAGAATTTAATAGCGGACGGTGGTACATGTAATGAAAAATTACCTTTCGTGTTCGTTTTCAATCTAGTATAAATCCCTGAGAGTGGATCATAAGAGGCCATACACGGCCACCATGGATGACCAGACACTTTGGCCCACAGTAAATCGCCGACCATCCATTTAGGAGGATATTCTTCATCCATTGGATCTATTGCGGATTTGGATTTCGAAGAACCCTAAGACAATATATTTAAAGAAATGTGATTACGTATTAACAAATAAATAGACGAACAGATAAAAATAATGCGTGTTTAATTGGATAAGTTGTCATAAGAACCTAGGAATCAAAACAAGCCATTTTAAGATAACCGAGATTATCCTAATAGAGGCACTTACGTTTGAAGACTCTCCAGAATTCCCTTGCCCTTTTTTCTCTTTCTTGTCAAGCAACTGTTTCTTTAATTCCCCTTTGGTTTTAGCTTTTCCCTGTCCCTGGGAGACAAAGTTGTCGTCTGAAATGCACTCTAATACTGGTTTAATATCTGCTTGGTTATCCGTGATTTCTGTTACTTCCTCACTTGTTACTGTAGATGTGAGCTCGGCGTGCTTGCCATCACGAATAGATCTGCGTATCCTTAGCTTGATGGGTGTCGGGGGTGATACACTACATGATTTATTGCTTGTACTAGAGTTGGGCGACACCTGAGAGGGCTTTGGTGAAGTATTGTCCGAAGCAGTCTCTGAAGCTGGAGGCGTTGGCAGAGGATGCGGAACCTTAATGATCGGTTCTGATGGGACACTGACCGGTGGAAACATGGGTTGGACATCAGGGGGATCGTCAGACATCTCCGTCTTGCATAGGGCTTCATTGGCCATCAGGTTGAACGATTTCACACTCGACGGCATTTCTTTGAGACTCGCCTTACTCACGGCCATACGGTGTTGAGACCTTTGTGGAATCTGTGGCAGCTGGTGTCGCATGCCAGGTATATGAGGCTGACCATTTTGAGTCGCAGACAGATCTCCGAATAAAGGTCCTGGTTCCATCTCCGCGGATAACGGCCCAGAGGGCTTCGGTTGGAATGGCGGCGGCCTCTCCATTTATGTTGTCTTTTAATTATTGAGGCATTGGTGATGAATTGAAATCTGAAACAAAATAATTGTATACCGGTGAGCATTGTTTTGAAACTCTGCGCCACAAAAGGCTATAAATGTACAAGCAACGCATGAACACAGGCAGGAGAAAACGCTATTGATGAGATCATAGAATATTTCGAATGAAGGACGAATGTCTGATGTATCCAAATTTAATCTCCCAACCAAAATGAAAGACAAAATTAACTCCACAAAATATTTCAAACCTTTAAAGGAAGTTTGACCGATAGAAGGACTCTAGTTCTTAGCCCTGATCCACTTGATGTATATGTCGTGGGGTTTACCAAGATAACACTTGACTTAAAAGACTGTTTAAATAAACGATCATCTGTGAGATGAAGACCATGGAGAATGTATATGTTGTCATTAAAGCAATCGCATTGACGTTTCTTCACACTAGCGGTGAATATGTACTTAAAAACAAACCAATTAAACAACATTGATCAGAACCTTGGTGTCAATGGTATCTTTCTGTATCCCAAGAGTTCTGTTCTTAGTATGACCACTATGAAATATGCGATAATCAAACTGAATCTTAATCAAAATAAGAAAGGGAGGATGTACAATACCCGAATAGACTACTGATGCGCAGCCATTTTGGAAGCCAAAGGCTTTTGCCTTTACATTATTGAGTTAATTTGAGACGCGCGCCGAGGTAAATACACCATGCAACGGCTTCGTAGAGTTCTGAATATATAGACGCAAACATGCATTTGGTGAACGAGGACGGTACCTTCGATAAAATGAAACTTTTGAGGTGTCTTTTTGCCTCACACTTTCTCCATCTAGCCAAGCTAAAATGATCGGACTGGGTCAGCGGGAAAATCCTCGTGCTGCGATTGGCTTTTTTAAAACTGACGGAAATTGCCGAAGCTCAAGGTCACAGTTCACCGGCCCGGAACCGGAATCATTGGCTTAAAGGGCCGCTAAAACATCGTCTGCTACATCAACCTTGGCTAGCATAGTTATTC
>JAXGGS010306618.1:17870-42221 GCA_035585475.1 Armandia brevis
AAAGAATGAAAGATTACGAACCATGCGCACTTGATTCCTATATCTGTTGTCTTATTTATTGGTAGATCGCCATGTATCCTTATTAGGGAATTTCCTGCAACGAGAGCCAGTTATATATGGAAATGCTCCCCTAATGATCAAATCCATTTTCAATTGTGAACTCAATAATTACCTCTGTATTCTGCCAGATGGTCAGCCAAGTCATCCACAGATCGAATAGGTAAATCAGCCCCACTCAGATTCACCACGTAATCCCATATTCCCATCCGCAAGAGCTCCTCCATTCCCTTTAGTAATTGCACAAAAACAGAATGACAAATAACTCGACCACCAGTGCAGCTAACATCGATCATATCGAAACGCAACTTGTGCAACAGTAATTTATTTACCTCTAACTCAGCTCGTATTATTTCATACGAGCCCCATGAGGTCCTGAATGATCTTTCTTGTGTAAGCACGCGAATGTTATTAATTCCGGGGAACCAACTGCCGATCAGAGTCTCTAGCTCCTACAGAATAGAGTCAGAATAAGAGTGTGTTTTTATTAAGGAAATTACAACCGAGTTACCTTGTCAAATGGCTTAAACATGAATCCCATAGACATTTATTATACAATCACTTCGGGTATTATCTTTTAAAAAAACCCATCTACTTCATGGTAGCCCTCAACCTGTGCGCAACATCTGGATGCAGCCATGGCTAAGCATCACGGCAATCGATAGATTCTCATTCAATAGCCCCGATATATATTGTAATACCTATCTAACTGATGGGGTGCCCACCCCTGCCTCCACTCCATTCTTAAACCCATATCACTGTCATAGATTCAATTATTGCTGATTGCAACAATAAAGGTATTACAAAAAAGCAGCCTCATTAATGTCAGTGGGTCTCCGTCAAGTCCTTTAATAGTATATCACATAATGAAAGATGAGTGCAGAGATCGATATATATATACCACTACGCACCTGACGAACTTCGGGTACAGAACTATCTATGTGGATCACATAGTAATGTTGGGGTCGATGGATAACGTGGAGGAGTTGAATCTAAAAATTACAAAGACATTGAATAAACGCATGTTTCTTTGAATTTTAATTCAGCAATGGAAAAAGGATAGGAATTCCTCAAAGGTTTAAGGTAAATGCAATTTTACCATTGCATCAGGTGACGTGTGTCCCATGATTAAAAAACCTATGCGAGCGGGAATCAAGGACATGTGCGGATCATCCATGACTGAAGCAAAGAAGTAAACAGTGGTATTATCATTTTTAACTGGAATGTCTCATCTTATAAAGAGTTACCAGGCATGTTTTGTACTTGTCATATGTTGGGTCCGGTCTGGCCAATCTGTGTTGTATGGAAGACTTGAAAATGACATAACAGGTGAGCTGTCGATCTGCGTCACACCCTACGTGGCGAAAAAAAAAATACGTGGAAGTTAATAATAATATCAAGAATTACACTGTTCTAGTAACTACCGTAATTTGAAATAATAATGAACCTTTTCCAACGCAGAGGGCGGTATGCATTGAGCAGCTTGACTGTATTGATATGCACAATAAGTATTTATTATGTCCTCTCTGCACGCCGGTTGGACGACTCTAAAAGACGAGGATATTTTTAAGATCAATACAAATATTAATAAGTTAACACATCCGATGTATAAGTGAGGATTGAATTTACTCTAGTATGTTACCTTCCAATAATAGACCACAGCTTCTTTGCGGTTGTTTCCGCCGGTTCGGGGACATTAGAACAATTACCCATGAATCTTGAAATAAAATGAATACGAATTAAACTTAATATATACCTTGACGACATACTGTTATATGCAGTATATGTTTGTCAGCGACGGTATCAATTATTGAATCATAAATGTTCACTAAGTTTCTAAAAAACTGAAATTATTTCGTCATACTAACCCTGCAGATTTCGGATTTTGGTGACATGATGTGTGAAAAATAGATTCAGGGATTGGTTTTCTGACAATTGTTTCTAGTCCAAATGCCGATCCACCCTTCACTGATAAATACTGTACAACATCCGACCACCCCTGAAGGGTCTCCAATTGTTCCTGAACAAGTTTAAAACCAAACTTGTTGAATCCGTGCTGAACTAATGCATCGTAATGACTTTCCCTTTCACAGCGGACTAGAGTTTTCATTATTTTACGATACCCTGGATTTGGATCATTTTGGCAAAACGAATTTCCTAGGTAAAAGATGCATGCTTGGTGGCCCAGGCAATGCATTATGGTTTTACACGGGCCTAGTTTGTGCATGAAATCATACTTGACTCTCTCTGAATAATGGCTCTTCAGCGTTTTGTACTTTTCCTCCAATATCTCTGCAGCTGTGTGTCTATGACTGTCAAACTGATTTGGTGGAGGGGGGCCGCCTGGCATCTCCAGCTCGTGCTTTTCCCAGTGTATCCCCTCGGGATCCTGGGGGTTGTGGTTCATCGGGTGCCCTGGGGGATATCCCCCGGGTGCCACATTGGGCATCTGTTCTGGCGGAACTACGGGTGGTGGTAATTCTCCGTGTTGGAGAGCAGGCATGTTTCCGGCTGGTGGTATTTGCCCCTGTGGTATGAGCCCTTCATGGTTACCTTGCTGGGGAGGTAACACAGGGGCAGGAACACCTTGCTGAGCCCGTGCCTCGTTTATCATTGCCTCCTCACCTGGTTTCCTCTGAGGTGGGTTCTGCGCGGGCTGATCAATCTTCTCCTCTTGTGACTGCGCGTCTTCGTTAGGGCCTGCTTTCACATCAGTCTGTGGTGTTCTGTTTTCTTCTTCTTTTAACTCCCTCGTGTGAAAGTGTCCATGTTGCTGGGCTCCATCTGCCAGCGGTAGCCGGTCAGCTTCTGTAACCTCATCTCTGAGAAAAGCATCTAATCTATTCTCAAACTCCAGTACCGTCGTTGAATCGGGAACAAAATACAGGTCTGAATCCACCCGATTGTGATTAACTGTCATATTTTCTTGTTTAACAAAGGAATATACAATCGAGCTGATAAAATAGCCTTTCGGGCATGCCATATTGCTCCTTCCATTCACCTCGTGATATATGTATTCCTGGAAATAGTTGGTCGTCTCCTCATCGGTGGGCAGGAAATATCCCCATTCTCCTTTAGGATTAACCAGCTCGCTGCTCGCTTGTTGTGAACACAATGTCACAACGACGCCGAGCGCCAGCAGCACGGTGACCCTGAGCATCCTGGAAGACAGACATAGCGAAATATATCACCCAACTTTACACCGTGAACATCATGGACAAGCGTGTGACAGTAAACGCTTAAACATGGATAGCCAGAAGTCGCGTGCATCGCCATTCAGCATGACCATTAAACTGCAAAAAGCCTGCGTATCATTCCATGCATTTTTATGTACAACAATCCATCGAGCACGCCTAGAATTGTTTGTGCTTCGCTGAACAGATCAATATCTGCACTATTGTCACAGAAACCCGGTGAAGCAGTGTGTTTTCCGAGTATCGGTGACAGGAATCAAAATCGACACGCTTGTTCGATCACCAGAACAAGCATTGACGTGCACTCATTATGGCATAAATACAATATAGCTGAGCATTGTGATGAACATATGGTAAACCTTGTAAATAATAAATGAAAATATGGACCCTAAGCTACTATAGTAATCAGGGATAAAGATTTAGACATCGATAATTGAGACGACGCGAATTACCTAAATCAAAACTTGCCTGCAAGTTTACTGCATCAATGTGAATTAACGTGTAATTAATTAAATAATCTAAATTAATCGGAATGGAAAATATCTTCATCCATCAAATAACTACAATCGATCAAACTTACATACCTGTAAAATATCAAGCATTAAATGAATTTATATATAAATGTATCCCTCCTGGCCTCAGCTGCGTTTTCCACCCGCTTTTGTGCAAATCGAAAAGTTACAAACTCGGCTATACAAGAGCTGTCGACAGATCCGTGACCATGCGATCTATCATCACACTGCTCCGTGGCATCAGGAAATCCACACACGTGTAGCCTAAAGTTTAGATTAAAACTTCTCTGTGATATGATGAAATCTGAACAAACTAATAATACCACTGCCATTAAACAGATGTTCTAACAAACCAATGCTCTATTGGCTGACTTAATTACGTGACCCATTCTAATTTGTTTGATTAAGTGCGCCTGGGTGTCATCGATTGTCTTAAAATGTATGGAATTGAAATGTTTTATTGTGCATGGATTCAGCAGCATTATCCAAACACGTGTCATTCCCGCAACAAGGGCACAAGCGGGGATTTCAACTATGCTAAATATCTCACTTATTTTACACTGAAGTTGAAGGGTGTTTTTCTACAGCATCAAAAGCAGAGAGGCTGATCAGGGGAACAGTGTAATTAATCACAAAAGGATCAGGATGTAAAGTTGCGCGACACAGTTCGCTATGTCTGTGTAATAGCTGGATCAAGCATCAAAAGCAAACACAAATATTCACATGGTATTTTACGTTTTCTATGTCATGGAAAGTACGCTGCGAATCAAACGAAAACGAATCATAGACTTCTCTTGTTTTTAAGAAGCTCGGTTGCATTTTAAAAGGATCTAATTAGAGACGGATATTACTGCTAGATCTGGCATCTAATTAAATCCAGCGGTAACATGGATATACCTGGCAATATCTTGGCATTTCGTGTATTCAGTTCTCCTGTACAAATATCACTAATAATAGGCACACATGCCTAATCGAATCGTGAACTGATCTATTATTGCGCTTTAGTAAATCTAGCATGAATCCGAAAGGTGGACAAACAAAACTATATACGCACCTGCAGAAATTGGTTTTATATAATTGATACAGATCGGATTTTTAAAGTTAAAATGTTAAAGTCAAATTTCGCCACGTTTGCCACTCTGAGGCATCATTCAACTTAACAAACTGGACTTGTGATTACTTGTTTCAAGAATGCATCTAAAACACTGCATTCATTAATTTTAATTTCGAACCGAAATTAATGATCAGGTAAGATTTTTAATCATAGAGAGTTAACTAAAGTTAATTATCAGACAAAAATTGAACTCGATGAAAATTTTGTATTTTTGATGCAAAGTATATTTACTGGATAGCTGCGAATCATATTTTTATTCGAAATATTTCAGGATGGTTTTATTCTTAAGGTTATATTCCTCGTGCTAAAGTCTATGCAATCGGTTTATTGCTTTTCATCAGCCAGCCAGTCGAAGTTGACATACTTCTCAACAATCGAAAACACGCAAACACTTGCTACTCAAAATTTATCTCTTCATGAAATTTCTCCATGGGAGAATTTACTCTGTCCGAAGGGTTTCTTCATTTCTAAGATTCTATATTCGTACGATAGAATCCCCATAGGAGTTGCCGATGCGCATCAAAATGGGAGCACTGAGGTCCCTGTTCTCCCACTTAACGAAACTAATACTAAACAGTTAGATATGGACTTGTTTACACTGTTGCTAAAACAGCACGGATCCATATCCAAAGCATTAACGACTCTGAGAAATAAATTTAGCAGTAATCGTGTGGCTAAAGTCGATGAGCTGTCCTATACAAAGTTCTGGTACGCTCCTGTGAGCTTTGCTGCAGAGGAGATGAAGGAGAGGGAGGACTTCCCGTACCTGTTCTCGTCGCATGCCCCCGACTTGTTTCCTCCGGCGCTAGCTCCTTCGTGGCGCAGTTTTAACCAAGGGCAAGGCTTTCCTCTGAGCAGCCAACATCGGACAACCCCCACTTCCCATCCCCAGCAGTATCCTGCAAATCACCCCCAGCCACCTCCTCCTCTGCCTAATGAGCCGGAGATAGACCTTGCCCGTATCGCCAAACACAAGACGTCGCTCCTTCACGAGCAGTTGGGTTCGTGTGCGCCTATCATTTACTGTCTCGGCTACCAAGCCTGCCAGTTTCGATTTAGCAATGAGTTTTGTAACTTTGATCCGTTTCCGCGCATTCGCAAATCCTTGAATGTTTTCCTCACATGCGAGAGAGACAGCTCTCTGAGTAGTACGCTTAATGCTGAAAGTAGGCAGTTGAGGCAGGAGATTGTCGATAAAACCAGCAAAGTCCTCTACATTAAGCACGAATCTAAGATGGAGCGACTGGTTAGGGATTATGAAAATGTCGAGATATCGGTGCAAGAGACGGACGGAGAAGACGCTTTCGGAGTTATTTGTCCTAGTTTAGCTGATGCGCGGAATATGGGGTAGGATAATCCGTAGCTGTGTAATCAACTAATGCTTTTTATCAGACAGAACAAATCAAATCAAATGTATTTAGTCTCACCATGAAGTTGTAAAAACCTGAATTTCTAGGTATCGTGGAAACTGTTCCGAGGAGCCAATGGGCGTAGAGGAAATACACAACAAAGATAAAGTCTGGAAAATGATGTCAAGGTCTGACCTCAAACTAATCCTAATTATAGTTAACTGAATCAAATTTATCAAAAATGAGCTACACTCATGCTCGTATTACTCTAATTATAAATATGCTCCAATATCAAATTAATCAAATGGATTTTAACTCACCGCTCATTGAATTTTTATATATGGAGTTTAATTGCAAAATTCAACTGACCTGACTCAAGTATAATCCGAATTGTGTTAGGAATTTTAGGGTTTCGAGTCATTTCGACTCATAAACCACAAACTGTGATAATCATCAATAAGCTTTATAATCTTTTTTCTATGGATACCATGATAGAACTACACCAAATTGTCGGAATGAATTATCACAAGTCTACTGTGCATACCAATACAGTTATAATGGAAAATGTTTCCCTCCTTTTATGATGGTACATAATTTATTTTTAATAATTTTATGGGATAATTCTTCAGACTAAATTAGTCAATGTTATACTCGATCAACATTTGCATATACAAGGTAACAGACATAGCCTTAAAGTCATAATTAACAGGCCAATGTTGCTTTAATTTTGCATCGGAATAGGAGAATTCAAAGGACGGCGACATCAAATGGACTTTTAATGTGAGACCAATAAAAGGGAAAAGGCCAAACCTGAACTCGTATGAAAAAAGTAATTGATTGTTTTAATCAACATGCTTTATGCGTTCATATATACAGTTTTTAAAAATACATGCACATGTATTACTAGGCCATGCCAGTGTTTTTCAATTATTACTTCGCGTCGGTCGCACATTTTACAGTTTCATCCGATCCAAAGCAAAATTTGATACCCGCACGATTGGGCATTGTCATCATCGGACATCAAAATGCAGCCACCTTGGTACGAAGAAATGTTCTTGATATATCAGTCTTGTTTGCTATATAATGTATTAACCAGGTTACCATGTTTAGTAAGATGCCGTAAGCGTATGCATCTAACAACAATTGTTTTCTCACTTTCCTCAATACCGTGTAGTATATGGCAATGCACTTCACTAAATACTGGGTCACCATGATTCTATCATAATTCATACTAATTCTTAGTTCCAGTTACTAAAATCCATTTATAGTCCAAAGAACTTTTATGTTGTCCACGTTGACGCTACAAATAGCGTGGCAAGATCGGTGAGTCCATTTATATGACCTTGGTGTATTGTAATAAGCATGGCCGCATTACTTCTGCTAAGAAGCAATTGTCCACATCTTACAGAAATATCACACAATTTGAGGGTTGATTATTGTAATAACCATAATTCCCATTCTCTTTGCTTATAAACAGCAACTTGAGCGGATGATCGACCGAAAATATGGTTTACAGAGGAATGTGAGAGTATTACCTGTAAACAGGTGAGTCATAATCAACAGTCTCAGTCATGTCGACATGTATTTCAAAGACAAGCTATTCTAAAATCAGTGACAAAAATGTTTTTTTCATTATTAATTCAGGTCATTCACTTCGTCTTGGGCATCATTCTACATATTCCGAGCAATAATGGAGGTTTGAGTTTCTCCACCAATTATCAGATCTCAACGTGTTATTCATATCTAATGAAAACTATTGAAAGTTTTGATTACTGTTTCTGTCACAGAGTCTCGAGGAATTGTTGAGAATGGGAGTTTGGGATTCATCGCTAATTATTAGCGGCTCAGATTTGCCGCTCAGACATATAGATGATCTTGGCTTAGCCTTGGCTCCTTACAGAGGTATGTAATATTAATAGACGCAAAACCTGAATGTTGCCACTTATTCTGAGACTATGTCCCCGATTGAGGGGTTCTGATCATTTCGCATCATCCACAGGCCATTCATTTATGTTGTGGTATGACATCAACACTCTGGCACACCAGGATTTAAGAGCATCGAATATATCAGCGAAATCAGACATTAATGCTGGGTCACATGCATGGTTAGAAATTTAACCTTCTCTAGGGCTGTTATTATCGGTGCATGTATCGTTTCATGAACATAGACTAAAACATGCCATTTAGTACAAATGTTTAACCAATCCGAACGAGGGTCCCGAGAATTGGAATTTATTTAAAGCGTTCCCCCCTTCAGGCACAGCTGCGACTCTCATGTGTTTGTGATCGCACCTCGTGGAGAAGGTCCCTTTGTTACAGGAGGAGCCACTTGGTCTATTTTTGCAAGGTACGTTTTTCTGGAAACCTGTATGTATATATATGTAGTATGTAATATGATTGTAGAATATGACATTTATAGATACATATATATGATACGAACAAAATGATTGTAAGAATATACGGTTTCCCACATACAAATAGCCACGGCATAAATCGACAGCAGGCATATTCCATGCAGCTGTATGCGTTTTAGTTAACCAGAAGTAAATACCCCTCTTCATGTTTTGATCAGGGGTTTTGTCGAATTTATACTTGACGAACAATGGACCGAGCAGATGAATAAAGAATACTTTTACTATGCTTCAACATTTGTACAAGAGGAAAGCTTTTTCAGCTCGATGCTGAGAAATTATGATAGATTTAAGTAAGTCATTGATGTCAGATATACCCAAGGAAAACATATCACTGTCCGTGCCGTAAAGTCTTTCGAATAGTTTATTTTCGACGATATAAAATTAATTGAGGTAATATGACCTTTAAAATTTGTACCGATTTTACCTTTAGGGATAGAAGACACCATCATTCCTTATTTTTCTCTAAACCTTACGCAAGTCTGGACATGGATGGATTGTGCAGACGTAGCCGGGAGACCGACACATGTGGAAGGGTATGGAAACTTGACTCCCAACCGAGTAATATCAAGAAAACTGAATCTGCAACCAGCATTTGTGCCGCGTGATGTGTCAAAGTAACGTAATGTTCTACTGCCTGTAGGGGCCGCCTGTTCTATTCGACGCAGATCTACCATTACTCCAAGCACTTTCACATCAGAAGTTTTTCGCCAGGAAATTTCCAACGGATGAAACCAAAATTATACGAAGTGAAATAATTAATATGATTAACCTCAATAATTATGATGTAGAATTTGCTCACCACACGCCAATGATACTTGTCGAGTTGGTAAACCTTTCAATATCACACGTTCGTGAAAAAACAAACAATTCACAAGGTCAGATAACCCAGATTTCAGTCGTTCCCTATATTCTATCTCTGTAGGCATCTGAGTGTGCTAATTAAAGAGGAGATTGAGAGTAGTTACGAACTGTCTGGTGTAGAGGTAGAGGAAGTGACAAGTATCACGCCTGTGGTGAGGATGATACACAGAAACCAATGTTGTGTTCTGGCCCAGGTTCATGATTACTATCCCGCTGACGAGTTTGTCTACTGGTTGGAGCTAGACGTGGTGAGCACCAGAAACTCTACTCGCACAATAATACACCGATTACCATTGCGACTTAATGCTGAGATGTATGTCATTCAGTATGTTTTCTATTGTCTGCAGAGAACAAGAGATGGCTATCGTGATACAGCCAGAGCGCTGGTGGTAAGATACGTGACCTATATAGACCGATATTTATCCGGAACATGTCGGCTGCTTATCCGCGATGTAATTTGATCAATAATTCAGCTTTATTTAAAAAGTCGACTGTGCTTTATGTCTCAGGCTTCACGGACGTCGTTCGGACATAACTGTTTTCCCGGACATTTACAGCTGATGCACCTAACAACTGATCCAACAAGAACTGGAAAACATCCGTAAATATGCTATATCATTATTGAAAATAACTGATACAACTTTACATATCTTTCTATTGATCAACGACATACGCAAATGATATACATTTGCAGAGGACCGTTGCCACTTCATCCTTTACCATTTGAGACTATCGGCGGAGGACCGCTGCACTTGTCCTTGTTTTTGAACAGGCAGGAAAAGAGCTCCGACTACTTCTCCGACTGTCCAAGTGAGGCTATCGAAATTAAACATCTGTGCACAGCATGTTCAAGATATTCCTCGTAGTTAACGGTTGAATTGGACTGTAATTCATTTTTAGATGCAACTGTTGCCAAAGCGAGGACCGGAGTTACGTACGCAGAATTCGAACCAATTGAAGGCGACGAGGCGCCCCGAAATGTGTTGTTTAAGGTAGAAGTGGAAGCTCCAGAGGGACATATCGTATGCGCACATAATCTACACCTCCACCTAGACGATAGTCGGGCGCCTCCAGATGTGCGTCATGTTCTAAATTATACATTTGTGTTATCATTAGTTTACCAATCCCAAATATGTAAGCTGGTAACATGATTATTTTACAGCAGAAGGATATTAGCTGGTTTAGAACGAACGTCTTGTGCCAAGGCCGACCTGTTGCCTTGTATCCAGGGCTCTGGACAGTAAGAATGATTCAGGTTAGTCGATTAGGGTGATTGACCTACTGCTACGCTTTACATTGATTTTATAATTAATTAGAAAACGCATCAAATGCCCTTGATATTCGATGCCACTAGGCTGTTGAACTCGTTATATGTCACTTTTAATTAATCGATATCACAAATTACTAAGAATGATTCATCAATGCTTAAACGTTTGTGTTCCCGCAAAAGGCAGATTCTAATTCTAAATTTCATTAAATTATTTTAAAACAGCAAGATGCAGATAGTCCATTTATATACAGCCAATCTTTATTTCTACTGGACTCACGCGATGACGTCAGATCGCAGCTAACAGAAGGTGCGTCGTCTATCGATATGACAGATTTGATATCCTCATGATTGTGTAAAAATAAAGTCGGACAACTATGATTCGTGCATCTCGGCGGTTATTGAGGCTTGTGATATACAGTAATGATTAGCTATGACTAACTGGGTGTCGTTTGCTACTGGCCAGGTACCTGGATGCAATATTCATGATTATTTTATTCACAGCAATGACTCGAGATTTATTTCACGTGGAGGAGGTCATGTTACCTACCTTAGAGGTTTACGCTGATTACTATGGTGATGGAATTTCGACTAAAGGTGGTAAAATTGCAAAGAAGGTGCGTTTCTATTCTGACTGGGAGTGTTACGTGATAATTAGTGCTCATATATTTATCCGTCACTATTCTGCTTCGTGTCGGCATAAAGTTTATCACTTTGTGTGCCACTCAAACTTAGCATTGTGTGTTTGCCAACTCTTAAGGTTAGTCAGAAAAGAATGGATCCTACACGAATGCCAAAGGGAACGAATAATGGGTGAGGCGATAAAAACTCAAAGGCCGAACAATCCGATTTCATGGCTTATTAATTATAGTCTTGCGAGCCGATTAGCTGTAATTACTTGCCGAAATTTTATCTATGTTTTATATTCTTTTATAGTCTTTCGCCATCTTCTTTTGCGGGACAATTGGGTGTAGTTGCCATTTGCTTCATAGTACTCCCAGATGTGTAAGTTATTACTTCTATAAGGGGTTTACACATAAATATACCTCGGCTGTTTTAAGTTTTTTAACCTAAGTCTGATCAAATTTACTCAAATGTAGGATGTTGTCTGGAAAGAGAACGGCGACAGGACTGAGGCTGTTAATGTGGAGGAGAAGAAAATTGTACATTAGTGTATTTCTATTGATTGTTATAACCGCCTTAACCTGGCCCCCAGCTCGATGATATGAATTCCGTAGGAGTAGCAACATAGAATATGTTTGTGTTGAATTACATGTTTTAGATTGTACCGTCGCTAATGTATGATGAAAACAAATCATTAGTCACAATGTAAATATTATAGCCATAATTTATTAATTGGCAAATATTGTACCTTGGGCTGGGCCTTTTTGTCACATTTTAATTCGTACAATGTGTTAGCTTTAAAGTATCAAGTTAATAAATAATAGTGCTATATATATTATATGATACATGTATTTGCATTAGCAATAACACCTGAATCCGTAGAGCACAACATGGGCCCTACCTCCGGGGTCTATTCATTTCATTCCGGATGAGTATTATTATAACTCGGGATGTAATCACCTGATCGCTTGACTGTCAAATCATGTACGGCCGCTTAACAAGCTTGCGTTATCAACAGAACTTCCAATTTTACTCACAAGTCGCTCCAACTAAAATAATAGACATTCCGGATCCTGTCTAATTATGTCTCAGGAATAACATGAATACTGCACCACTGAACGGAAACATTCACCCGCTGTTTCACACTGGGAGCTACACTTTTTCTGGTACCTTTTTAAAAGTTCAATCCAGTCAATTTCAATTCAAGAGTCTAAGAATCGTCGAACATGTAGACCATGTTTTCTATGTATATTCTGTGGCCATGCCAATCGTGTCATTTGTAATCGTATTTGGGAGAATTTAAGTTGAGAAGAACAGTTATTAAACATGATGTGCAATTCGTATCTCTGCTCGAGTATGACCTACATTCACTGATTCATATGCTGACGGATAATAAGTTGTAACGATAATTCGATATGATTGGTTATTTGAGTTATATAGCCGGCTTACTCGAGCTACCTGTAGAGCGTATGGCACACCTGCCACATTGTAAGACAACTTCATCTATGAATTGAGCCGGCGAGTGAGTCAACGAAATGAGTAGACGTTCGACTCGGATTCCCTCTAGCTCTTGTCAGAGCGACAGATTGACGGCAGTTTATACCTGACAAGAGGGAGAGAGAGAGAGAGAAGGAGATGAGGAGAGAATCGGGCAGGTGCTAGCGCGACTCCGGTAAACCCGCCTACTCCGATCGTAACAGGCCGCGGGAGATTACGATCCGGCCACCTGGGGTGTTGGACGCCAAATTCCTTCGTGCCATGCGCGTTTTTAGAACATGATTACAGCTGTTCGCTGGCTGGGAAGCTGTGGCTGAGAAGAGCCCAGTTTGCCTACATGTGTTAGGTATCCCGCTGCGGCGAGCTCAGCTCAGACCGACGCTGAGCAAGAACCAAGCAGGAACATAATGATGTAGCACACTATCCCGAGCCACCACGATTTAACAGCTCTAATTCGTCCATCTCCGCTGCTAGCAAGCGGGGAATTTTTACGTGATCGTGTTTTGACGGTGATTGCAGTTACGACCAGAAATAAAGAACATTCTACCTGACGTTGAGCAAGGAACCGGTTTGTGATTGACGTACGTATCTTTATTGTGTTAGGCAAGCTGTAACTCAAAGCAAACAAGGCCACTACCTGGCAACGTAGCAGCGTAGTTTTATGTCATAACAAATTTAACACTAGAATCTACTCTGATAATTACCTTCCTCGCCTACATATTCCAGGGCAACCGACGAACTTTAAGAAAGGTGCGATGAATAAATCATTTGCACATTGAGAGGAAGATTTCACACTGCATAGTGCAAACAAAAAACTTACCGGCAATACATACGTTTGTGGGACTTGATTTATTGCAGCCTTCATTCAGCCACGGTGTTGATAGACAGTATTTCTAAATATCATACGCTTTATCGAGAGGGATGGGTGGTAACTGGAATTTTTCTGCAGCAACTACCCTGGTGCTCGTGTGGCGAGGAGAGGAACTGCTAGTGCATTGACACTCAGCCATGGGATGTGTAGGAGAGGCGGGTAAAGTAGAGGACAACGGCAGCCAAACAGAAATGATCAACAACAGCAATAACGCGACGCCTGAAAATGACGCCATGTATCTGTGCCTGGAGAAGACAAAATTTATCTTCAGGACAATATATAAAGTCATCTCCTCCCATCTGGGCCTCGTGTTAATTCTCCTCGCCTACAGCTTTATCGGTGGTGCTATTTTCCAAGCTCTTGAATCTCCCAAGGAGATGGAGCTGAAACACGATATCGCGCGAATGAAGGACAGAATTCTCAGTGATATGTGGAACGACACGAGGATACAGGAATTGTGTGGGTCTGCAACTCCCTCCCCGAATAGCACTCAGATGCTACTGAGTGCTAAAACCACCTTTGTACAAGCCATCGAAGACGACCTGGCGAGGTTTGAGGAGCGACTGAGAAGCGGCTTCTATCACGGGATTAAGTCGGACAGAGACGAGAGAGTGTGGGACTTCTGGGGATCGCTGCTTTACTCGGCTACTGTGTACACCACAATAGGTAATTATATCATTGCTGATAGATCCGTACTACATCTTCATAAAATTATAATAGTAACCGTCCTTCAGATTGTCCATAAATATAATAGATTAAGTAGGACATGACGATGACAATTTCCATGTTCGCAGATCAAATCTAAGGGGAAACAGTTTTTGTTTGTGATCCTAAAGGCGATCAGAGGTCTAGTTTTTTGTAAGAACGCTCGCCCATGATATCATGTATTAAAAGGGGTCCAGTGTTTTTCTCCGGTTACCGTAGGCAAGAGGCAATGGTTTTGGAAAGGAAGCAATGCGACTGATACCCTGACACAATATAACATGTTCATCAGGCGCAAGGGTCAGAACTATTGTTTACATGAATTAGTCTTCGATTGGAAGACTGATCATGAGGTACTTTTGGAAATAGCATGCCAAGATTAAGAGTCTCAATTTCGGTATGCGTATCAATGTACAAACTACGATCAGATCGATCCGACTGCACCTGTATAATCTGCTGGCGAGGCAGTGACTTGAAACCTCTGTTGATATTCAGAAACGTCGCCGTAAGTATCAAATGACGAAATATCAAGTTCGTGCCTAGCTTGTTCAATTTCTCCAAACCATATATATTCATGCGTTGTATTAATTAATGTCAAGTTAATGCAAAATCTGAGTAACTTCGCACCGGAGATACTGGCTGAACTAAGTTCTCAAATATTTACGCAGACACCAGGCGCAGTAATTATATACATGTATTTCGTGTTAGTAATTACATTACAGTAGATTGGTACGTGTGACATATTATATTTAGAGAGTAATTCGGAGAAGGGACAGAACATAATCATACTAGGCCCCCAGCCGTGGACATTCAGTGGAAGATATTTAACTTCGAATTTGCTAAATAAATCCTAGAAAATAAACATGGAATTATCAACGTATCTACTGACAACCCGGCGGCGTGTCTATCAAATGACACGACTCGATCAGGCAGGGGCGAGGAGACAAAACGATAATCATTTCTACATTCGACAGAATTTAACTCGATCATTGTCTGTTCTCTCTGCAGGTTACGGACATATCGCCCCAGCCACTGGGTGGGGACGTGTTGCCACCATGATTTACGCTCTGATCGGCATACCCCTCTGTTTGGTCGTCCTCGCTGATCTCGGCGTCCTCTTCACTCGTGGCCTCAAGCATCTGTGGATGTACATAAGGCGATTTTACTACACAGGGCACTGCAGAAAATTGAGAAAATTAAAACGAGACCAAATGAGAACAATCCGACATAGGCTGGGTGTCAGTTCCAAGCACCACGGTGCAGAAACCCCGGACTCGCACGATTGCCTGGACAGACAGACCAGCAGGAGCTCCACGGTGGAGCAGGTGGGCGTCTCTGTCGAGCAAGACGTGGAGGAGGGAGAGGATCCAGGCGAGTCAGAAATCGATCCTGACGACGAGTTTAATCTCCCCCCGGCCATAGCTTTCGGCATAGTTTTCGGGTACATTTTAGCCGGAGCTGCTATGTACAAAACCTGGGAGAATTGGGGATTTCTCGACGCCTTCTACTTCGTTTTTATATCAATCAGTACCATCGGGTTCGGAGATATTGTACCTGCGCATCCCAAGTTTTTTCTGGCATCATCACTCTATATTCTAGTTGGACTGTCTTTGCTGGCTATGATGGTCAACGTTATCATGGTGGTGGTGAATGATACGGTCATTAAGGCGAAGGATACGCTGGTAGATGTTACTCAGAAAATCGGTATTAATTTAAGCCACCAAACTATCGATGACATTGCAGATTCACAAGAAGACGAGGAAGAAAAGAAGGAAAACAAGCCAAAACGAGATAGCAACAAAAAGGTTCCACTAAATAGGGACAGCCCCAGTAAGGAGATTCTAGTAAAAACCTCGAGCTCGGAGGGAAAGAGAAACTCTCCTAAACCGGGTGGTATATTGAAAAAAACACCACCAGTAGAAAAGACAAATTCATCCAAGTCAATGCTTGAGAATAAATTCTAGGTACATCTTATAATGAAATCATGCTCGAACACCAGTGGGAACTCCATATATCTGCAAGATTTAACGACCCCGGTGCAAAACAAAATATGCCCAACCAGTGCGGTCGCCAAATTACGATACGTGAAAGTTTGAACGAGAAAATGGTCGAATACTAGCTAAAGAGACTAAACGTCTCACGGGATTGTTCCTTTTTATCGTCGCTTCGCATTGTCCCCTTAGTCATCGACGAAAACTCACTCTGATACCTGAAACTGCAAAGGAGACAGATGCGCAGCGATCGACAATCTCCGTTATGTTTCCTTCGTTACCTGCTCATCGCACGCCTTACCTCGTATGTGCCTACCTGTACACGTTTCATACGCCACGAGAAAACTCGCCGATAGAGTTGTCTTTACATGTATGAATCATCATATCGTTGCATATGAAACTGAATAGATATGTTCACGATGTAGATATTTGATATGCACGATAACTAGATGCGCACAGAAAATCGTTGACCGGCTCGGAAATGAGTACGATGAAACTAACCGTTTGACTCATACCTGCAATATACGAGTCATAACGTGACATAGTGAGACGAAGATTAATTTGCCAACTGCTGCAAACTGCAGAACGCCTGGTTAGCATTAGTTAGTCGGTCTAAAGACAATACAGGATTACCAACACCAGTTTGGCCTGCATTTTTGCTTCTTTTACCAGAAATAACCATGGCAATGAGCACCGCTTGTGATGATTTAATTGTGTCAAACGAAACAAACATGATGAACTAAATGCCCGGCTCATCCCCTAAAATAACGGGCGAAATAAGAAACAAATCTGTGATTCTTGTGACTGAAAGTAGCCACCATATTTTGTATGACAGAGGAGACATGTGGATTTTTAAACTTTAAACATAGTGTTGTTCCACAGTGTTAACATATACCAATAATAGATACATGTTTATCACCGTTAATAGATGATATTTTAATATCTCTTCTGGGATTCATATTCATGTTGATAATCATTATTTGTTATTGTTTAGTGCGATGCTGTACGAGTGAAAGAAGCTTACGAGTTAGATTTGTAGGCTTTATCGTCAACCTCCGAGTTCTTCCCATTGAAATGTGATCTTTGCATTATACATATAAATACAAATCATTGTCATGTCTAGTAACTTAAATTGATGTTTTGAAATTGCTAGATGTCATTGTTTGATATTTGAAATATGCCATTATTTTATTGAATGTGCTACGCAGTATTGTAAGTTTGTAAAATTTTAAAGTATCGATAATCTGCTACTTGATTTAATCCAGTTTTTGTAGACGGCAATTTGAATTCAATACATCAAAAGAAAACAGTTTTTTTTGTTTGACACTACAAGGTGTGTATTCTATAGAAATACCCATGTGGAATACAGTTTACAAATTGAATGAATTTTATGAGTAGGATTACCGGTAAACATATAATGGAATTATTATATTAAGTGAGTGACATCATGTTTTTATTTTTGATTGCTATTATCTGAGTGCATTGGTATGCACATTATAGAATGCGCTGTTCGATAGTTGTTGAGTTCAGTTTTATGCTTAGATATAATCAGTTGGGTCGTACCATCATATCCCTTGTGAGCCTACTTAACTTAATCATACCCTACAATAATTATAAGTTAGGATACGTAAGCTTGTATTATTTAGTTTTCGTGACAATTGTCTCAGTGCACCAAGATAATGCAAATAAAAGAGTGCTGTGAATATTTTGAAAACAATGCGTACGAAAACATAACTATTAGGTAGCGCATCGAAAAATTACGTGTGCCTTTATTAACTGTTTTTATATATTGAGTGGCCTTTAAACCAAGTTCCCGGCTCCCAGTAATCTACCAGTGCCTTTTTGTGTCTGGTGTAGACTGTCGTTATTTGTTATTTGGTATTATAAATATGATAATTATCAATAGAAATGGCTGTAATGAAATTTTGATGATTATCATTATATATGCCTGTAATGAAAATCCGGCCACTACGGTCTTGAAAATAAACTTTGAAAGTTGGACTTCTTATATGATATGTTTTCGTATATGTGCAATTTGATCTTCATAGTGATATACAAGAGATGCTCAAAACAAGCTATATTTGTACTCGATGCAAAAGTATAAAACGGGGAAGAAAATACTGCGGATAACGTGCGATGGGTATGAGCGAGAGGCTGATATGTGTGGACCGTGATTGTATTCTTTTTGGGGTCTTTGTAACCCTTGTTTTTTTAACATGGCCTAATGTAATCTTTAGCTCAGATCTTCGAATTAAAAGATGAGTTCAGATTCATCCGTCCGTCGTTAGACATGGTGAAGTACTCGTAAAAGAAAGTCTGATCGAATACAATAATACGATTATGAGTTACTTTATTTAGTCTGGTAGAAAATAGTCTACAAATATAAAACAATGCACCGTGACGTCACAAACGTACGTTTCATTGTGATGTTGAGAGCAAGTGCTTGCTCGTGTGCCGCGCGACTTATCCGGTCATTCTTCACAAGTGCCGACACGTGCAGCTGTTCTATTCAATTTAAATAGGAGGAAAAAAAACAGACAATTCAATTGTCATCAATTTGATCCTTTGATTGTGTAGCATCCGACATAAAGAAAGCAGTTGGAAGTAGTCGAAAGTCGTGAATGTCAATAATCTACTTAAAAGCCGAGGATGACTTATCACATGGAACGGGTGAAATCCAGAAAATTTACTGGTGCTGAGACTGGAAGAATAACATTCCCACACAAACTGTGGGATGCTCTGAACGAGGACTGTGGACTGCTACGCTGGAGTCGTGATGGCCGCTCCTTTCTCGTCAGAGAGGATAGGTTTGAAAATCAGGTCATGCGACTTCATCCAGGCTTGGTGCAAATCACAACATTTGCCAATTTCCGTCGTCAGTTAAGGTGGTACTGCTTTGACTGGAACTGCCTAAATGATTTGGGGGATTTTGAGTTTTCCCATCCCAATTTCATCCGAGGAAATGATGACATGCTCGAGGGCGTTCTTACTCGACGAAGGTCGGTGATCTTTCCCAAAAAAATGTGCTCGCCTTCTTGGGAAACTGGCGAAGACTCGGATTCGCCAGGTCCGGGCCGCGGAGGATCTGCCTGTAGAATGACTCTCAGAGACAAGGTGCCCGCCAAAAACTATCAACCTGAGCCCTCAGTGTCGCAATACAGGAAAAAAAGGAAACGAAAGTCAACAGATATGGGGAGCTCGGAGATTGAGGACGACTTTTCTCTCCTGCACAGCACTCGGTTCGCGGACGAGGGTCTCTGGTGGTACTATTGTGCCATCTTTGGTCCTCCCGAACATACCTTCAGCAATATCGGCGACGAGAAAAAGCCTGATGAAGTAAAAGCCAAGATCCCGGTGTGTTTCAATGAGGACCCCGTCCCTGCGGAAGTGTTCTCTTGTGTTGATGAAGAGAATGGAGCTTATGGATTGGATGGAAGAAACAAACTTATGGATGCAAAGGACGTGGATAAAATATGGGAGTGTGTGGATGTGAGGATGTATTCCGTGCTCTGATTAAACGGGACTTTGTTGATTTAAAGTGAGTTATTGTTTACGCACCAAATGGTATATTGTATACCTTCATCGACATTGCTTAACCTCTGAAACATGAATGTACGTTTCTACGTTTGCGTTATTATACTTTTTGCTGAAAAATTAAAGCGACAGCATGTGTGTACATACTGAATAATCGTTACTAGTTCTTATTAAATTTACTTTGTCAAGAGTATGGCGTCTGTATTGCCTTTTGAAACAAGATAGTGAGAACATATATGTTGGAAAACCCAAACGCCAACAAAGACCTAAGAACACAAAGCACATTCATAATTAAAACCCATACTTTATTCACAGATTAGGTTAAATACGAGAAAGACAATGTATAATTTGTACTTCGAGCACTGATTGCACACATGGCTATTTTGTTGGCTACGCGATGTTTGGCAGCTGCTTAGAGCAACTCAACTTTCTGAAAGTTCTACTCTGAATACAAGATATTATTCAGAATAAGTTCACGAACTTTCAGAAAGTAAACGGCAACCAAACAAGAAAAGCCGTGCATGCAATACAGTAGAGTAGAGTTCTCTAAAATGTCATCTCAAAACTAGGATATCAAATATCTTAATATTTCATTGAGTCATTAAATTATTATGTAGTAGTGACTTATCTTAAACATTAGCGATATTCTCGGCCTGTAATAATAATCATAGTAGTATAAATTCACACACTCCACTTGATCACGTACAGACAGACAGTCATTCAAATTGTTATCCACGAATAAATCCTACCACTAATCTGAAAATTCCGTATTTTTATACAAAGGACAGGCAGTCAACTACATTTGGGGGAACGTCGCATTTGTCAGCAATAATCAATAATTACAAATGAGCAGCGAGGCTGGGCTGAATGATATCCTACGATCACAATTTAACGGGGGCTTCCTGCCACCTACATATACATGTACATTTCACAATTCACCTAATTGTAATTGCTGCGACAGCAGTGACCGCAGAGGATCATGGGGACAGTTATAAGTGAAGAAATATAACGCTTCTGTACAGTAACAAGTCATCAATTTCCTTTCAGAATAAAAATCACTTGTATGCCAGTTATGGCACACTAAACCAGCACGCAAAACAATAAGGGCTAGTCAACAGGCCTACCGGTGCGCGCAGTAGGAGGATAGACACGAATTAAGGGTCTGTCCAAACCTTAGAAAAGAATTATTCATTCATCTTGTACTCTCTACAAAGTAATTTTATAAGCTAGAGCCATTTACTGGCAGTAATACATCTCAAATACAATCATCGCGTACATGACTTATTATCGGGCGATTCGCTTGGTCACAACTTGTTTGCTTTACATTCAAACATGATTTTACTTACGTAACTATACTGATTATCTATAGTCTAATATGTATATCCATAGTGTGTACCCTGTTTAATGAGGATACAGACATTTACATGGTGAAGAACGGTTATATTATATAAAACACTTGGCGCGCCATTTGGCGCCCAACAGCGGTTTCTTTTCTAGCGATAAACGTAAGTTAATACTGCCATCATGTGACAGTTTGTACATACATGTACATGTATCACGCACACACGTGTAATGCCCACTACCAGAATAACACATGGGGGAGGGATCACTGGTGGCACACTATCTACACACAGCAAATTACAATAATAATTAAAGCACTGCTGTATTGTACAAGGCTAGAGTGTCTACCAGGACCCGCAATATTAATTACGTGGGTTAAAAGCTCATGTTAACAATGGTGGTTAAAAGTATACATGTAAGCATCACAATTTCACGCAGCCATTCTCTCCATATACCTAAATAAATAGTCAGAGGTATTTTGTGCTGTATGGCGTGAAAAATGAGGACGTGTGCGCGCCTGACAAAACGTAGATGAATTCAAAGTATGTATCACTTAAAACCTTATATGTCTATCTATAATTAAACTATATAATACCTGCTCAGGTAATGGTTAAACACTTTAAATAATTAGGAGATTGAAATACATCAATTATACTTAATGGTACAGCTTAATGATGCTCTTAAACATAAGCACAACATTATCCTGCGATAAAAGTAACTCACAATTATAACGATTATGATGAGTTACGGAGGAAAACCGAAAAGATTGACAATGATAAGCATCGCATTGCATTTGACGTGAAGTTAAAAAACACCAATCTTTGCACAGGGCAGGAATTCCTAATCAATACACTCGGGTCATAATTACAGATGATGATCACATTGTTCGTGTGTGCCATCAATCGCTGAACATATATTATGAAATTTCCTATGGCGAGTGCAGGCCATATTGACAATTGTGGATGCGGGTGTAAATATTACAAATATACATTCATAAGATATATCAAGGTGACCTAGACACGCATATCTATGACACAGTCTCAATTATAAAGTTACATCGTTATCGTTAGATGCTAGATGATACAACTCCTAATACCTTAAGTTGACAATATGGCAATATTATGAGTCAGCGAGTTTGATGGAAACGCACTACGAATCTGCACCTAGTATGTATATGTTTTTCGTCAGGTTTGTTGAAATACAATGCGAAATGTATTTGGTAAACAATTCAAAAGCAAAATAAATTACGTCTCAGTTGAGAAGTAGTATACATGGTCGTGTAGAGGAATTTACATAATAAAGAGTAGAAATATATAATCCAACAAGCACTGGTCTTGTCACAGTCATTCACATCAATAATAAGTCTTCAGAGTGACTCTGACATACATTTTAATTTCCTAGATGTGTGCACCTCGCTTCATTTGAGGTAATTTTTATAACACGATTCATTCAGGTGCAAATTAAAGTTGCTTAACAATACCAGTAATACATTGAAGTGCGAGGTATTACTCATTTGCTAATTAATTCACATTTATTTCTTGTCGAAATTTACTCGTACGCATAAAGTTTCTCAAGATACGTGCAAATGATAAATGTGTGCTTATTACAGTAAGTTGCCATTAATGTGGACCGTTATGCTAGTACTGTCTGAAAATACAGATCAGCTGTATAATGTACGGACACAAAAACTAAAAAACGAGTAGCTTATTACGAAATCCTACGAATGCCTGTCTAAGTATGTCTAATGCGTTTTGAATAAGTGTTTGGACATTTGTGTGTACATTCTGGCTTTAAGTTTGACTTAATTCATAAGTAGAACAAGACACAAATGTTTTCATTACAAAAGGATTTTCCTTGAGCAACCGATTACTAAACGATCTAAGAGTTCCTGAAAATTATCTGATAACGGCTCAAGTAGTGAACAGTAGGTTACCTCTGTTTGGTCGCTATCAAACTTGACAATACTTATTACACATCTCTGCAAATTGGTAATTTGAATAACAGAGAAATTTCCTACAGGCATATTTAACTAAAATGTCAACCAAGTGACACATAGTTCGGGCACCTCGCCCGGAATGAAAAATGAAATCCCAATTGTGCGGGGTTTTAGGTAGGGTTATTAATGTTGACACAAATCCAATATTCTCTGTGCTTCTCTCTGGCCAGTTAGCAAGGCACCGTGTGAACTTGAATACCATTTGGGATGCGTTGCCTCCCCAGCAAACAAAATGATGGGCTGCAAAAGTAATGGAATGGGTTACACATTTGACAAAAATGAACAGACAAATAAGACGTAGCCTCGTAATGTATGAGATAATTTCCACACCCGGTTTGTTTAACCCTTGACAGATGTATAATATTATTATATGAACATGTTATTAGTGGTACATTTGTATGAACTCACTTTATCATCGGAGTCACAGACAGGTTCTGCCATGGCCTCAACCTCTTCTGCTGCTGTTCCAACGGGAATGAAAGAATATGACCCAAGCGTGTAAGGGTTATTCTTCCATCCGGATCTTTAAAAAAACATTGTTAAATTAATTACAATTGATTTGAAAACATCACAACATTATAATGAAATGCCTAGTACAGTAATATTACCGTGTTATCTTCTTGACTGTTGGAATGTCTTTGACAGCATTTTTCAGGAAGCGTTTTAACACTTTCAGACAATCTTTGGTGACCTGCTCATCGGATAAAGTCTCCATAAATTCAGCTTCTCTCCCGGAAATCCATCCTGAAAGCAATAAAACATTTACCATAAGTAAAGTCTCATTGACCAAAGAGGGATCTCAAAAACTCCCCTTCGATTCAATATTTATTGTTTAATTCAACCGAATATCTAGAAAAACATAGTATATTGTTTATTCACGTTAATAAATTTAAAACACAAAGCTATAGACTCATAGTAGGGTGTTCTTTCCGCTAAGTATAGCTGACTATAGCAGTACATATCAAATAGCGAGACTTAAAACATATCAGAGTTTTCGACAGATGGACCGTAAATTTTCGGTTAAATG
>JAXGGS010306730.1:0-13930 GCA_035585475.1 Armandia brevis
TCATTAAGGTTGCATGATGGCGGTGGTTAAGGGCCCGAGGGTAATAATCATCCACAATGACCTAGTTATGTATGTGAGACGCACACGCTAAAAGCCACCTGGAGTTGGCGCTGCGAAATGCATGAGGTTGGAGAATAGACAAACAGCATAAAATCAAGGTATCCATCGTTAAAAATGCAAGATAAAAATGGAGTAATAAATTGAGGCTAAATGTTAATGTTTCCCATGAATGGTCCAGGCGCATCCTACCATTCAGTAAATATAGGTCACGAATCTTGCTGGACATTTAGGTGATTCTAGGTCATGAAATTTCATTAAATGATTTTAGGTCATGAATTTGCTGGACATTTACAATCTGGTCCCGTGTATGAGCGTTTACTTCTGCTCTGTTTGATGCAGTCTCCGTGTCTCCTCCAACGTGGCCTGGTGGTAACAACATGTGTACCCAGAGACCGGGCTCTGACCTCAGGGGTTGGGCACTGACCCCAGGGCGTGGTCACTGGTGCGGTTAACCCCCCTAACCCCCCGGGGAGGCGAGAGGGCAGCGGTGTCCCCGACTGTGACAAATCCGTCATCAGAATGTCCGGCTAAATCACGTGTGCAGACATAAAACCCCGCCAAACGGATCGCTGCAAACTGACTGTCGTCTGCTGCATCATCCAGGGGGAAACTGGCGGGGAAACTGGCGGGGAAACTCACTGCCGTCTGCTGCATCATCCAGGGGGAAACTGGCGGGGAAAACAGGCGGGGAAACTGGCGGGAAACTGGCGGGAAAACTCACTGTCGTCTGCTGCCTCATCCAGGGGGAAACTGGCGGGGAAAACAGGCGGGGAAACTGGCGGGAAACTGGCGGGGAAAACTGGCGGGAAACTGACTGTCGTCTGCTGTATCATCCAGGGGGAAACTGGCGGGGAAACTGACTGTCGTCTGCTGCATCATCCAGGGGGAAAACTGGCGGGAAAACTGACTGTCGTCTGCTGCATCATCCAGGGGGAAACTGGCGGGGAAACTGACTGTCGTCTGCTGCCTCATCCAGGGGGAAACTGGCGGGGAACCTGGCGGGAAACTGGCGGGGAAAACTGGCGGGAAAACTGGCGGGAAACTGGCGGGAAACTGGCGGGGAAACTGGCGGGGAAACTGACTGTCGTCTGCTTCACAATCAAGGGGAAAACCAATTGTCGTCTGGTTCTTCATCAAGGAGGAAATGGCGAGCACAACCGACTATCGTCTATTTCACCAGAAGTGGGAAAAGCTTGCAGGAAAACAAACCGTCGTCTGCTTCAGCATTTATGCCAACTCTTGCGAGAATAACAACCATAAATTGAAACGATTTAAGGGAAGGATGACGACCCACAAAGGTCATGAACATTTCTAAATCGGCTGTACGAATTTGAAGGGATACATTTAACTTTCAAGGTTGGTTCGCATGAAATGCACCGGCGAGCGATCGATTTGGTGCCAAGAAGCTCTTATAGAAATTAAATCGCGGGAAAGCAGCCGGGTTTCTGACGACTGCGGCGGCCTGAATGTTTCTGCTGCTGACTATTTCTGCGCTAAGCCGGCGGGGTTCGAGCGTCAGGTCGTCGGGTTTTATGATTTTACTTTATGCGCTCGCGGGGGCCGGTTTGATGACTTTAATCAAGTAATGCATGAGTCGAGTCATGATTCGCTACATCAAGCAGCAAGATGGCCCCCGCCCGAGATCGAGGCTCTCAAAGGCGAGTTACGACTCCGCAAGGACGCTGCGTTCACAGCCCAGCCCCCGCCTCGTGGTAAGCTTCCACCGAGCAGCCGCCGTCAGCGAAACAAAATACTCCTTCATTTACAGGCGAGCACCGAGTGAAAGACTCTGAGCGGCGAACACGATCTGCTCAACAGCGGCAACAATGTGGTATTGAGCAGCGATTTGAGTCGACATTGAGCAGACTGAGCACGTCAGGGAGACATCTGCAGTTTGTGGTGGTGGTGACTGATTCCAGAGGGCGGGTCGCGGGGAAAGCCTTTCATGCACGTACTCGGCTTATCGTCCTAATCCCTGGCTAATCCCGCTCAGAGGAGCTCAGCAGAGAGCGCGCGGAAAGCATCGCCTGCATACTGCACGTGCGCTCCCTGTAGTCTATTATGACACGGCCCCCGCATTACCCCCGTGTGCTATCAATGAAAGGTTATCCAGAGGCTAATTAGTACGACAATGAGCTATTTTCTCCGGTTACGCCCCCCTCCTGTTAGAGATGAGCTCGGCAATCGATAGATAATTTTCGTGTGGCGAGGATGATGATACCGGAGAGACTGAGGAGCACATAGGTCAAGGTAGTGACTGTATAAGGCTGGGGAGCCTACAGGTCAATGGAGAGGCTGGGGAGCTTACAGGTCAAGGGAGAGACTGGGGAGCCTACAGGTTAAGGAATAGAGCCTGGGGAGCCTACAGGTCAAGGGAGAGACTGGGGAGCCTACAGGTCAAGGGAGAGACTGGGGAGCCTACATGTCAAGGGAGAGGCTGGGGAGCTTACAGGTCAAGGGAGAGGCTGGGGAGCCTACATGTCAAGGGAGAGGCTGGGGAGCCTACGTGTCAAGGGAGAGGCTGGGGAGCTTACAGATCATGGGAAAGACTGGGGAGCCTACAGGTCAAGGTGGAGACTGGGGAGCTTACAGGTCACAGGAATGACTGTGGAGCCTACAGGTCAAGGGAGAGGCTGGGGAGCCTACATGTCAAGGGAGAGACTGGGGAGCTTACAGGTCAAGGGAGAGGCTGGGGAGCCTACAGGTCAAGGGAGAGACTGGGAAGTCTACAGATCTATTTAGAAAGCGACGAACGAACAGATCAAGGGAGTGGGATCGCTGGGTGAGTGTATGCTGCGGAAAGGGTTGAGTTGGGCTTTCTCCTGCTCTGCAGTAAGCAGATGTTGTCAGCCTGTGTGTCTGATGGGCTTCAGATGGAAAACTGGGAGACCAGGTCACTGAGGTCGGGGGTCAGCAGGGAAGACAACAATGTCTAGATCACAGAGGGTAGATGTGGGGTCGGACAAATATTACCTGTATTTTCTAAATACATGGTGTATAACCAACTTGATTTTGACTGACCTCCGGCAGTAATGCGCAGATGATGAGAAACACAAATCGCATTGGCAGGAAGATTCATTTGTACCACGATTGAACAAATTACAGAAATACAACCGATTTATAAACAGACACATAGTTAATGTTTTAAACATCAAAAACGTAAAAATCGTGTAATGACGATGATGCATTTGCTATTACATAGAATGTACATGGCCACATACGGCTTCTTTAGGGGAACCCTGAAAAAACACACACATTGATATTAGATTGCCACAGAATGCACTCAGAATGATGTTCAAAGAAGTGGTGAATCCACACGTGTTATGATCGTGGGTGCTTCCTTGCGTAATTATGAGATAACTGGGTCACGAGCACATCGTAATCATGCGATAAAAACGCGCGCAGCATTTATGACTCAATCTTCTAATAAGAACGCTTCAAGTATTTCCCCTTGATGCCGCATACAAAGAGGCACGTCATAATAACACGTGATTAATCAGCTAATATAAAACCCCGGTGCTCGCAGATTAAAAAGCGCGTGAGCTGATAATGAACGCGAGACTTCTGGGTCGCGAGCAGAGACAACAGAGTTGAGTAAAGAGCTGAGCACTGAGACGAGCAGAGACAACAGAAGGGAGAGGAACATTGAGCAAGGAAGCGAGCGGAGAATTGTGAGTCGGTGCTCGTGATATTTCTCGCCTGTTTTTGCGCCGTGTAAAAAGGCACAAACGCTCGGTGTCTCGCGATGCATGCTGGGAGCACGCGCGTGTGATTGTGCACGTGAGATATGAGTGCGCGTCTCTTCAGATATAAAACAGCATCAAACGGCTCGGTACAACAGTACACAAAACAGAACACAGTAAAACTGTTTGTTAATTAGAGACTGGTGGAATTTTGTTCCAGGGATCTGTTGTCCTTGCTGAACATGACTCACACAATTCTAAATATACATACATAGTCAACAACTATTCATTAAAGGTAGCTTGAATCGTGGCATCGAAAATTAAATTTCAAACATTGGCGGTTATGATCATCAAAGCTGACTTTTAAATAGTAAAGAAAATGTTGTGTTGAGCAGCGATTTGAGTCGACATTGAACAGACTGAGCACGTCAGGGAGACATCTGCAGTTTGCCGCCGCGGTGTTGGTGACTGGTTCCAGAGGTTTCGCGATGGTCTATAGAATTGCGCCACTTTGTTTAACTGCTCAATTTGGGGATGCCAGGAACCACTGAGATATATGTGCATAAGACTATTTGACGACTATTCTTAATATAACATATTGTTTCAGTGCATATCTAGTGTTAGTTATCGTTATACATGTAGCTTAACCGCAGCGAGGAGTTAGCCTGTTTATTCCATAATTGGGCGTTATTGTTATTCCCATCACGATAGAAAGCCGTGTAGTTAGGATTTAGTCCACACCTTCATGTGTGAATCACTAAAAACGTGAGTAACCCTTAGTTACCACTTCACTGGTCACACCGGAAGTTGTCAGCTTGTACTTCCGGTCTCCCGCGGACACACCTCATTGGCCAGATGATTCAGGGCAGGAGCAGAATATAAAGCCCGCGTTAATGTAACAGAAACATGGTGAAAATACTCAATAAGTATAAGCCATGGTTCGCAATGAATAATTCGTTATAACATAACGCAATTTCATGGTCAGCCTGGAAAAATCAATCATTGCTGAAAGTTAAACCAACACCGATGTCTGCCGAATTACGTATTGTCTAACGAATTGGAGTATTTCTCAATTTTACTACACTTTTAGATCATAACTTAAAATCTGTTGTGCCTGACAAGTAACACAGGTAAAAGGATTGCTTGTTGACTGCTTGCGGCCATTTGCCTCAGAGAGGAGACTGATGTAAGCTGGATATTTACGAGCCTCACTAATCTCTCAGACGTCACCCACCTGAGCAGGAAGGGTTTGTGCCGTGTCTCTGATCTCCCCTGTCAGCGGGGGTGTGTCCTGCGTCAGACTTCTTATAAACAACCACAAATACTCTCAACAACAGATATAAATAGCCGCGAATACATCTCACAGCCAATACGGTCACAAAAACAAGCAATTACATTGTGTATATTGTCTGAATCAAATCCGGTATTTTGTGGAAGATAAACAGAGGAGGATAATAATAATTTCCCCGCAGGATCGAGCGGGAAAAACACTCCCACCTCTGTCTTTCACGTGACAATCTGCGTGTAAGCTTCCTCAGATCAGATCTATTTGTGACAGAACAGAGGAGAAAAACAACCTCAGCTGGAGACAAAAAGAAGTAAGACGAATACAAGATTAGATTTTTCTTTTACTTATGTAGAGCACATGATATATATATTCCTTTTTCATATCCATATTCTGCCCATACGCATGAAATGAAACTCCACCACCCACGAAATGCTAAACCTTCGCTATGGAAAGAAGATATTTAAAGAAATGTGTTCTTTTACTTGGGGCGGTTTTTATGTAAAACAAAAAGCAACGCCGTTACAAATACTTTGTCCTTGAAACCGACGCCACCTTCAGCTAAATATGGAAACCGCCATGTCACTTCCGGTATTTACACTATTTCCATATGCGGTTGCCATGGTGACGGTAGCAGTTATCTACATTTGCCAGCCGCACGACAATGAGAGAGTAATGTTACATACCGCTGATTGGGCGAATCGCGGGACGCCGAGGAACGGGCGCGCTAACAATGGGAAATATGTTTCCATGGCAACCGGCGAGTCTCGTACGGTCTGATTTCAGATAATGACGACGGCGGCGCGGCGGAGATGACTGGTTATTTGTAAAACTATGAGCTGAGATGTTTCTCCTTTAAGCCGAGCGCACCTGTGTTCAGCAGCAGCTCACCTGTGCTCGACTCTCGCTCACTCACCTGTCTTTTATTAATCACCTACCTATTGTTGTCGTATAGCGGAGCAAACAGGTGTCAGGAAGCAGTTAAATAACCGCTCATTCTCTGCTGCGCACGTGTAAATCACGGCTAATTTACGTCAGCAGTTACGTCGAACCAGATTAACCATGTGATAATCAAGATGTCAGGTCCGCAACAAATATAGGCCACGTGACAGTCGGGATGTCAGGTCCGCAGCAAAGATAATCCACGTGACAATCAAGATGTTAGGTCCGCACAAAATATAGGCCACGTGACGATCGGGATGTCAGGTCCGCAACAAATATAGACCACGTGTCAATCAGGATGTCAGGTCCGCAATAAATATGGAGTCTCACATTTGTTTCTGCCCGTGTCACAAGTGCGTCATGTCGACGTCTTGCAGGTGGCGGTGAGGTGAGGGGAGAAGGGGGCGGGGGGGTTATTAATGAGAGGTGGATTATATTTAGCCTCTTGTTTTGTCAGCAGCGCAGAGCTACTTGTCACATGACGGACTCCTCCTGCCACCTGTGACATATTTGTGAGGAAGGTGCTGCGACAGGCGCACGTGAAGTTTGTGGGGGCGCGTGTCACACGTACGTCAATGATACGTCAAATGTACGTCATTATATGACGTAAAGGGCAGTGGGGGCCAGGTATTATATGCTTAAAGTTAATTACGCGTCAAACACACTATCATTTATTCATACGGCTATGACAGGTTTTCCGACATGCAACATGTTAAAGCACGGACACCTTTAGATTTAAGAAAGGTGCGCATAGCTTTAACATGAAGTGGGAATCTAATCCGATACTTTCAGTGCACCTGCTCTCTAGGTTTGACAGAAATCACCACATCACGACTTTCATACATGAGTTTTCCATTCGCATATCACGTGACTTTGGTGAAACGCCAACGGCATTTGCTCCCGCGCACGATTTTCTACTCAAATAAAGAGCTGGAGCGGTAAGAAGATACCTAGTTATTCCTGAAATATCACATCAACATGACAACAGCACGAATGCCTACAGGTAATAATCAGCTATTACTCAGCTTACTGTAATATCTGTGGCACAAATATCACGTGACAAGGGGCAGGTAGCTTCACCTATTAATGCCTCGTTTTACTCGACTGGCGACATTTGCAAAACAATAACCACGCAATAACCTAGCTTTAATCTACAAATATTTTCAATTCGTGCACTAGTGATATTATAATCAATTGTCAATTCCACAATTCATAGAAAAACTGATATCAATTTTACAAATAAAGATATAAATCCCGATGATAAAGCCACGATCTTGGATATGATAAAATCGTTGATCGTGATATAATAAACCTGCTTGTTTTCACTCATTCACGACTCAGTGTTATTTGAGTAACTCGCGGCTGCCCGGTCGAGCAACAGGTCCAGGTTTGAGTCGCCCTGCTCCCCCGATGAATGCCGGGAAATAATTGGCGACCCTCGAGAGCGGAGGCGGCGAGCTGTAGTGGCCGGTAATTACTACAGTTAGTTACATCGTGTTTCATTGTCTCCCGGGTTGCTAGGGACGCGCGCGCTCTCTGCCTAGCAACAAAGGTAACGAGGCATTGTCGGCGTGTAATGGCGCGCTCGTTTACTCGGGTACTCATTATGTACCAGGTAGTGGTTATTCGAAGCTACTAATTTTACAGGCAGTAATTACTGGGCGAAACTTTTGTTCTCCCATGTCTTGAAATGTAGATCAGACAAGGCAGCAAATAGGAAAACAAATAGACAAAATAGACCAACTTCACTCAAAAAACAACAACATGACGTTGTACTAGAAATCGAATATTTAGGGTGATGGACAATAGAACTACAGATGTTTCTTCCTTTCGTTTATTGCTGCATGATCTAAGCAATAAAACCAGTGTTGTGACCCTGCTAGGGGTCCCTGGAGAACACATCAGAAGAAGACATGACCTGCTTCCACGTGCGGTGATTCCTTGAGATAAACAGAAACAGGCAGTGATCAGGAATCGAGTCTGTCTTTTTGCATCAGTCTCCGCCCCCGTAAATTAGGTTTGACTTGTGGGTATCACCCGGTCAGCCGCTGCCATTGCTCCGGCCGCTGATACAGGCAGCCTGCAGGACGGCCTGACCAGAACCTCCGTATCACGAGAAACCCAACCCATTCTGTCTATCAGCAAGGGTCATTTAGTTCAAGCTACAGCCATAAGTGCAACTCTGGCACGTTGTCTTTCCGACCTCAGGAAGATGAAAATGCAGGCAGATAATTTGTTGACGTCTTTTCTGCGGTTCCCCTTTAAAGGTTGCGCCCAGGTATAATCCTAAGTCGTGGTTTATGAATTGCTCAGTGCGACGATTCAGATGGATTACACAAGATATCCATTACAAATATACGCTGCCTCTTTACGCCGGCGCGTATATGACATTTCGAGCGTGCCGCATTCGGAGATCTCCGCCATTGAAGTCGGTGAATTATCGCCCACCGCCACGCGAGCAGACGACATCACGCTGAATAATCGCCCCGCGCAAATGAATCCTCCCTCATTTGAAATTTTATCTCCGCGCCACTTACAAATGCGTATTTGGTGACTATGGTGGATTCAGCATTATATCGGCTGGCTTCAAGGATTCCGAGCAGAGCGTTCCTATTTCACGACGAATCCGCGAATGTATGGATGAGTCAGACGACAATTAGAATCTCATACCGCGTTATCAGTTTCCATTCTTCCATCGTTAATTCCCCACCCCGCATATGAATTCATGATATCTATATCAATATCTCAAATCTGTGCAAAACCCCGGCCACGCATTTATGATAAACAGTGCGGATATAAAAACCCTGGCGCTTCCATCACAGAGTCGTCTGTATCGGATAAACGAGCCGCCTATTTAGTTAATTAGAGGAATTAATCACCTTGCGGGCGGCGTCAGGTAGCAGAGACAAAGGCAAGCGTGATATCAGCATATCAGAGCAGGGAATCTCCCCGGATAAAACCACCAGGACCGAGGGGGGAGAGGGGGAGCGGCAGCCAGAGAGGCGCCAGGCGGGATCACCATCCTCAGACAATACGCTGATTAAACCGTGGGCAGGTAATATTGATAAATGGCATGACTGAGGGGATAGAAGCGGGTATTAATATGACAGAACTCAGAAACAAGAGTGTGCACTTACAAGTATCAGATACTCCATCATTGCTTCCCTTTCTGTGGTCATATAAGAATGAGCATCAATGCTCGCTACAGTATAGAGGAAATGATAAACATTTTAGCATCTCAGGTAACAGCTGAACGGTAATGTTCAGTATGAAGGAAATAATTAATAATCTGTGTCCATTTCAAATTGAAACTCACAGGCTAGTCTTGGCCATTCCTATCAGACGAAGAGAAATATCTTATTGAATTTCCACAGTCGGCAACCTATGTCACGATTTGTTCCGAAAACACTTTAATTTGATTTGTTTTAACCAAGTCAATGCATCAATTGGCCATACCGCATGTTAATGAAAAAGCCTGACCCATTTCAGCTCGGATTTAATGCCATGTTGATATTTAAGACGCCGACATTTCGCCTGAAGGACATTTCGCCTAAGCCAGCGTCTCCTTGCTTCCTCCAAGCTTCCTGCCTTTTGTCCTGCCATTATATCCTCGCGTATTTATAACATAATACGACAATAGCATTGTTAGACTGCTGTGATTGCTGCAAGGATATAATTATGTTGTGGTTTCGGACAGACACGATGGTTACGTGGTCGCTGGACATTTGTGCCGGTTCTGGCTGCAGGCGGCGGATAGAGAAGCTGTAGGAAAGCAGGGATCGTGTGTCTCTGGCGCTGACCAGGTGCAGGGAGAGGCGGCTGGTAGTAGCACCAATACCACCAGTGCCAGCAGCACCAGCAGACAGAAGACACAGAAGACACAGGAGACAGGAGAGCCTGCCACAGGTGGTGACACGCAGTGGGAAGCAAGGAAACAGCAAGCAGGTACAAGTCTACATGCGGAGATGCCAATCTGGGTTGGATATATTGGCGTACCACGAAATGAGAAAAACCAAGACAATATTTAATGATTTCTTTAACCCTGTATAATAATCATGTACCTCTTTGCCCCTTTCATGTACTTGAAATAGATCGTTGTAAATCAGGACATATGTTTAGCGACGCCACTGATTAAACAATGCCACAGATGTTCGCATCAATATTATGCAATTTCTGTCTGCTTCTTTTAAATATTTGGTGTAAAAATAGCTTTCCGTGACACTTTGTCCCTGCCCAACCCACGTGGGTGCCAGCCCTCTCTCTCCCCGGGTACCTATGTACCAGACTCCCCCGCCCCCGATCCTTCTCTAATAGGTGACCAGGTAGAACAATGCCTCCTCAGGTTACTGATTGGCAGGCAGCAGTCAGGTACACCTGTTTTACATTGTTCTATATCTACGTGTGTGTGAAGGTCCAGCATGTCTGGTCTAAATCTGTCCGCTACAAACCTACCAACCTAGTGCCTGTGTTACTTGTGTTGCCCGTGTTACCTGCCATACCTGCCTGTTGATTAATTATAGAATTACGCCCTTCAGGTACGAGTGCAGATTAAGTACTCAGCTCTGATTAATTACTGCTCTCGTCAGCGGAACCGTGGCACGTTTGTATGACTTAGTAATGAGAATTGGCTGTTACTTTAAAAGGGTAGGACAAATAAGGAGCAAAATCCATTTCATCATTTTATTCAATCCTCAATGACTGTCTAAATGATATACGCTAAGTGCTGGTAAATTATTGCCATGGAAACCGCCTACACATAGCTAAACCCTGCCCTTGTACATGTACATATTTGCTCATTTACATATTTGCTCATTTACCAAATGAGTATAACACCAGTCTCACTAACTTGGCAATAAATCTGAACACAAGCAACACAGCTCATCTGCGTGCTTAAAACACAGGAATTCAGCCAGGTCTACAAACCGACGCAGATGAGACCAAGCATCAAAGGGCGAGCGGACAGAAGAATATTACAGAGGCCAGAATCACACATAAACCTATGGAGAATCCCAGAGTAACTTCGCATACCTATACACATGTAGTCTATGTTTACCCGACCTTTGAGCTTTTCCTGGGGCGGGCGACTAAAGTTCACCACCTCGAGAACTCAGATATCAGATAACTAATAAAAAGCGGATTCAGACGGCACATGCAGGGGCTTCTGTTTGAGCTACATGTTCTCCAGCACCGTTTCTCTTTATGTGAAAACTGAGATCGCGGTCAATCCCGATATCAGATGGATCAGAGCTTAATATATCACCTGTGTAAGCGCCTGATGTGGGGGTAGCTCGTGTTTTTCTGTTAAATCCACGCTGATATGTGGGCAGAAGTTCTCTAAATCTGCATAAACAAATCTCCCCTCTCGCCCCCTGGCGTTTAGCTGAACAGTTCGTTTTAATGTGGGGCGGATTGAGAAGCCCAAACATGGGCGACCTTTGCGGTAGCGTGGTTATGACGGATCATGACACACGTGGCTTAGTTGTGTAAATTTGCGGTGAGTCGGGAGGAAAACAGGCGTCAATGAAAGAAAAGCAAGGACAGCACAGAGAGGGGGATGGACAACACAGGGGGAAGGGTAGAGCAGGCACGATCCAACCTTGGAATTATAAATTAAACAACCATGTTTTATAATTACTTCAATCCGGGCATCTGTCGCTTATTATTTTATCTGCTGACCACCTAGCATGGGTTCTTAGGCAGCTGCAAATTTAACCTATTCATTTATAAGGGTATACCTTATATAGTTTGTGCCTATTTTAGGATTGTCCTCATAGAATCTAGACACACGTGGTTGACCCAATATTTTGATGAATATGAAACAATATTGTCGTAAACACCAATTGACCGATTTTGTGGCTTTGAGAGTGGTCGCTATTACCTTAAACCCTGACTTAAATATTCAGAAATATACTCGCATGTTAACAGCAAGGTTTTCTAGTAAGACCTTGGTTCACACCTCCAACACTTGGTCTTATAATAACACGTCTTTGATCATCGATAACTTTAGATTCAATCAAATGCAAAAGTTCATTTCAATAGGACAGAATACAATAATTGGCAATTAATCGAGTGGAGAACGGAGTTTATTGTACTTTGAATCTATTGATATTTGATCACCTGGCAACATCTAAGGTTTGAAAACTTCTCTCTCTCACAGTGAACGCTCTGACCAGCGGTTTATAAAGATGCTTCCCGCGGTTTTATAGAAACGTTCTGTGACAGCGCCATTGTGGTCTGCTTTCTATAGATCGCGCCTTTAGTTTCACCCCCCTAGCGCTACCCACCGACACTAATTATAGATCCGCGGTCTCTACCCCCCTCGGTCCCCCGTACAGCGTCTAGATCTTATCACAGGGGGACAGAGGGCGTCCGTCTCACCTGTCCGGTCAGCGGCTAAAAAACACGGGGCGGTAGACACTAAAATACCGAACCACCCGGGGTGGCGGGAAGCGTAAATTATAGACCGGGGTGAGTTATACTGGCACTTTTCTTCCACGCTCCACGTCACCGGCCGTATCTTTATACTTAACTGCGGTCAGGTCACGCAGGTCACAGAGGTCACGCAGGTCACCTTAATATAAAGTGTCCGTTAAAGTACGCGGGGAGTGGGCGATATTTTGGAAGCTAGATGCGGTGGGCGATATCAGAGGTTCGAGACGCGGACAGAGTGATGTCAGAGTTCTGGTGATCAGTTACGGATATTCCGCCTTAGATGATAAATATATACTCTAGTCCGTGGATGGGACGAGTTGAAAAGGGCAATAAGAGGTTACTGACACAGGTTGGGTGATATCAAGGGTTATTGACGCAAGTGGGTTGTTACTAGGGGTTGCTGACGTAGGGTGAGTGATATTAGGGGTTACTGACGTTGGGTGGGTGATATTAGGGGTTACTGACGTTGAGTGGGTGATATTTGGGGTTTCTGACATCAGATGGGTGTAATTTGGGGTTGCTGAGATGGGATGGGTGATATTAGGGTGTATTGACGTAGGATGGATATTATTCGAGTTTATAATTAATATGGGTTGGGTGATATTAGGAACCACTGGTTAGGATGGGGTAGGTGGGGGGTAAATGACATGTCCCGGGCTGGGGAGAAGGTCGGCTTACCTGAGTCTGGGCTGGCGGGACGGATCAGATTACCTGCGCATGATTGGAGGTGTGATATAAAATTACCTGGACGCGAGTGAGTGATGTCTTCATTATCAGCGGACAGGTAAATAAACAGGTACCGGCGCAGGTCACTTTCTACACACCTGGATTCACTAAACATCACCTGTCAGGCGAGAATAATGCGCGCGCCTAATCACCACCAGGTAAGGTATACTAAACAGATGAGGACAGGTATCTTATCACAGAAAACCGTCCTGTTTTTTATCCAGTCCGGACTGACGACCGAGATTCCAACATCTATAAAAAAAATACTTTTTTCTACGCTTAATTTGCAATAGCATTTGTCTTTAATCAAGTCTATGGCGAGGACCGATATTTCAGCACCTATAATAATGTGGGTTTTTTCCTACGATTACTTTGCAATACTATCTGAACGCAATTAGCGACTTGATTCTGATCTATTAGAGAGCATGGATAAAATTATGGATGAAATGTTAATACCTCAATCTAGTACAATATGTTTTCTTAATTCTTAATACCTAAACTTCTAATTTGTTTCGGTGAGGCTGCTGAACTCTATTACCTAGCATCATATTTTATTTTAGGTTTTAGAATGCACAGCGAGTTTGTGAAGTTATAAATTAAGCTACCTGTATGGATAGGTGAACGCGTTACCTGTAAATAAAGACCAGTAACAGGTGATTTGAATCATTGTGGTCACCTGTGACAGCTTTAGTGACTGGCGGCTGAAAAATGAGCAAAAATAAAGTATTGGGTTTCCTATTTAATCTGACAAGTTTATCTAGCTGATCTCTGTTACAAAGAGCACACCTCAACCATACTGCGG
>JAXGGS010306952.1:0-13928 GCA_035585475.1 Armandia brevis
AAATCTGTGTTTTCCCAAACAATCGTCGGTCTGTTGTCTGCGACAAGGTTATCTATCATTCTTGAACCATCGCCGCCGACGTAACATCCGATCGGTTCAACTCCATAAAGTTCGAAATAATCTACGAATTGATACAAGATAAAAAGATAGTCATGATAATATAGTTCGTCAATGAAATAAGAAAAGTCCACCATAATACATTTGATAAGCAAATTATCTAATTAACTCTAATATGAATAAAGAACCCACCAATTATCCAGTAATGACTGTTGCTGACCTGAACCAGCGACTCTGACGTTTCGGCAGTGCTCAGTATCTCACACGTGACGTCATACGGACTTGAAGATGGCGTTACTCGCGTATTAAAAGAACCACATCCTGGCGTTCCTAAGCATAATTGTGCGCACTCCGACTCACCTGTATAATGCTCAGTCTTAATTATACTATCTGGTTTATCTAGTTCATGATTTGGCACACTCCGATATTTTCCCTCGATTGGGTTTTCTTTAGAATCCGGCGAGGTGTGAGGAAAATAATAAAACGACAAGCTGCTTTCAAATAACAAAACTAGTAAAACAGTTCTTGTCGATGTGTTGGACATTGTGGCCCAATGAGAGAATTAATTCTCCTCGCTGGATAGACGCTCAAATCCACGGCCTAGCCGACTATGAAAATTAATAATTTGAAATATTATCGAGTATTATTTTATGTGAATCGTAGGTCTAGTGTAGTCCATTAAGACATCAAACGACAAAGTCTTGAATTCTGGCATCGAACTTTTGTGTCGCCCGCAAAGAATCAACCGGGGAAACTATAAAGCTGCCCATCAACTAGTATGATATATGCTAAAGTGTAATGTCCTATCAACAGTCATGAGAAAATCAATATTCTTTGTGTAATAAATGTTATGTTTGCTAATGCAGCTCGTCTGAACTAAACAAAGCATCATATATATTCAGCTATACACAAGGAGTATTTATGTTCGATACATTACAGTGACTATAACTGAGCGATACAATGGCTGGTGGAACAAGTAAACAAAATTAATGGACTATGTATTGATCATGCATTATTTTACACAACAGAGACGAATCGACAGGTTCCACTGGAGTACTTCGATGTGTGTTCTATTTCAAGGCCAACTCTGCTTAAAGCGCGGTTCTTTGAACAAAGCTTAGGTTGTTTGTGTCTTCCAATACACCAACACCTTTTCGACCCAAGAAGAGTCACTCGATGTGACCTGTCGATACATCTGTCTGGAAAGTGGGATGAATTTAGAACTGAGATTAAGAACTTATTTCTACACTGTAGTCAGATAGAAATATACGTTTCATGTCTGCGCAATAGTTTAATCATAGTCTTCTGTTCTTATATAAAGTAATGAAATTAAGAACAAGTATTATTGAATATGCGGACTTAAATGGTAAATTCACAAAAACATATATATATTATGACGACAAGGAAACACTTTCGAAAAATGGATGTAATTTTTGTTGTTTCTTTTTCTTTTTAACAAATTGTCTGATCTCGTCACTTCCCAATATCATCCCACCCAGCATCATGGCACCTCCACTGTAATAGAAGGCTATGTCCCATGCGCCAACGGCATCAAATATATATCCTGAAATATATACCAGAAAAAATTACATGTTATCTGTGAATATGGCCTGAATGTCGCAAAGCGTGATAATAAGAAATATGTGATATTACTTAATCTGACCTACTCTGGCGAGTCGATTATAATCTAAGGTTTTGAATGCATTATGTCAGTGCGGTGCTTATAACCATTACCTGCTGCAGGTTGTGAAAACAGAAACGGTAAGCCGACGAACATCCGCGATAGTGACAGAGCTGACTGCAGTTTTTCAGAACCGATTCTCTCCACTAACACGCCGCTTTGTAACGGTCCCAAGCAAGCCGCTGTTATACCAAACAGTGCAGCGATGCTCGCTATGGCTGCCTCGTTGGCTCCCACTGTAGGGACAATAACGATCAAAATTCCTGACAAGAACATAAAAATTGACAGTAAGCTGCTTTTGGTGGTCAGATTTAAATCAGCGAACCATCCGAAAAAGATACGCCCGACCGTGTCTAAACCTCCCATAATAGATAAAAACAATGCGTAAGTCTCATCCGGGATTCCAAGTGCAGCACAGTGGACTGGTAGGAGAACGGTGACCACATTGAAGAATCCCATCACCATCAGCATGAGAGAGATCCCCACCAACCAGTAGTCTGGACGTTTTAATAAACTCCAATCGAATCCATTGTTCTCGCGCCTATCTGGTACATCGGGTAGGTCAAAAGTAAAGGTCTCTGTTGTCTGTTGCTGCAGCTCGTTATGCCTGCTACAGGATTGACCCTGTTGTCTTTCAGATACTCCAGATTGGAAAATGTTCGTTGTTTGCATGTTCTTATCGCCTCCATTTTCATTCTCATTGCGAAACAAATTGTTCTCAATTCCTCCTTGCACACTCCTTAAATTAGTAGTATCAGAAGAAGGTTCGACCTTCTCTGATGTGACCTGACGTGGAAGTCTTGAGTCGTAGAAAGACAATGGCCTGTAGAAAGCCCCACACACGGTTAGGTTTAACACGATGCCTCCCGTAATTAAAAAGGTCCCCCTCAGTCCGTACTCGTCCAGCAGAAATGTCGTCAGAGGAGCTGCTGCGAACGAGCCAATGCCAGCACCAGCAACACAGACCCCAATCGCCAGAATCTTCCGTTTCTCGAAGTAGAGACCAACGTGTCCTAAAGATGGAGTGAAAGCCATGGCACCTCCAACTCCTAAATGCATGTAAATGTAGATTCAATATCCCCGTTGCAAAAGCATCTAACATGGTAAATATGATTATTCTCCGTGAGTAGTACTTATCGCTCATTGCTCAGTATAATTAATATCCGCGAACCTGTCACTATGCCGATTGTGAGATACAGTTGCCAGACTTCTGTGACAAAATAGCTTAGAATATATCCACCTCCTGAGAGCACGCCACTCAACATTACTATCGGACGCGTTCCAAACTTAAATGATAGCCAACCTCCCAGAGGAGCTACATGTGTATAGAGAAAAATGACAGTCATAGTAATAAAGTCCGTTACATTTGATTTGATTTACCACGATATCCTGAAGCATGTAAACGAATAACTCACCCATGAAGAAGGTAGTAAGCATAAGCACGGCTGTGATCCAGGCAGTTTCAGCTCTGCTAGTTTGAAAATAGTCCACGATAGCCACAAACAGTATGCCTGATGATCGAACCACAACTCCAGCTGACAACATGTTGGCCACACAGGCGGCTGTATTAAAGACGAGAATCACTAAGGCAATCAGGATTACCACGAGTTCGAGGAATTGCATGTATAACGAATGGGGAATTGTAAAGGTATGAATTTGAAAGTGACTCCCAAACCTGATCAGTTTGCGGGCTAAGGGTTAGTCCTTGGCAGCAAAATGCTGAACTTTCAGGTGCCTTTTAAATTTGACATATGAAATGTCGCTTTTAATTTTGAACATAGGATTGAAACATGCAAGCAGGAATTCGTGTATGTATATCCAGAAAATCCAATCAATGCATAAACGAATTGAAACTACGAGAAACCGTATTCATTGTGTGGTTACTTACCAGCTACACACACCCATCCATAACCACCGTCTAAAGGGGCTCTCCTTTTTCTCACCCCTTCCAAATCCGATAGTGCTTCTTCCAGTTTCTTTTTGTCTGCATCGTTGCTTGTATTCCATATTTGGTTTTGGGTGTCTTCAAAATCCCTTTGCACGACAGTGAGATCCGATTCAGATCTGCTACCCATGTTTGAAGTCTTGCTTATAATTATCTGATTCAATTCCTCGAATGATGGATAGAACGCATCTGCATACTCGAAAGTTCGGATTAATCTTTTATATCGGTAGTTAATCTTGAATCGATTTATTTTATCAAATGAGTTCATGTGCAAACACAATTGAATGTGACTATAATTGACAGTTTTATTGAACGCACGGACCTCGTACACGATTATGAAATGATACACTGTCCATTGTCATCACACTAAAGTGAAGTCCCATATATAATCATCGGACCACCTTACCGACTAACTAATTTACTTTCTTAGTTGGATAAACGTTTAGTTAGTATTTTTTTGTCATTTGCATAGGCGATTATTTAATTTATAGAATGATATTTTAATCAAACAGTCCATTCATGTACTATTATGCTGTCAATAACTCAAATGTCATAAGTGTTTACTGCAAATTTGCTGACGTCATTTTGATCATATAAAATCGACAGGTTGAGTGTAAATATGATATATGTAACTCGGGTATCAACGCTGACGAACGCTTCTTGTTATCACTTTCAATGATGATGACATTGGTTTAATTTAGATGTATATATGTAATATATAAATGTAGTCATAAAACCACTTGATACTGCCATGGAGGTCTACTTATTAAAGAATTGTTAATCTATGATATTCGCGCAACAACTTAAAATGTAACCATTGTTAATCCAGTCGACAATGATACATAAATTCACGATATGATTAGACCGACAATTCATTTAAGATCACCGATAGGATTGCCAAAAGTGACAAAGAAGTTATGTTTATTGCACAGGTGAGGTGCGAACCTGAAAAAATAAAGAAGATGGAGATGGTTACAAGCGTACCGTGGACGAATGTCTTTCCATGGATACACGTCAATCGATCAACATGTTTGTACGATGTGCATGACCTCTAATTATCGGTTTAAACGCATGACATACATGACCGATTTTATAACGAACCTTTGCCGGTCGCCTGTATTGGTGCAGGTTGGGAAGGTCTAGGATACGGGGGCGGAGGAGGGTCGGTAGAACCTGTAATTAAAAGCTTATCATCAATTCGCTGTTAACATAATTATGTTAAAAGGTAGCATGTGATATGTACAAGTAAAGTGACACTGACCTCTCGGGCAACTATCCGGTATCACGTAAATGGAGGCACCGGCGACTTGCTGTATCTGGTAAAGATTGTCATAAGCAAAAATACAGCGGTGGGGAAAAATTTGGTCGTTGAAACTTGCAGCACGACATGCATCATGTCTCTGACACTCGATGACACATTCATCCTCCATTACATATATCTGGATGTGGCCGTAATATATCTGCATGTTGACTGATTTTCTTGGATAACACCGAGGATCTACAGATATGGTAACGAATATTGATCAAACAAAACCTATTAAGTGTTGTATAGTTAGCCCACAAAAACAATTCAGTTTGATGTATTCCAATTCCGATATATATAAAACGGTTTATTAATGATATACCTGGGTAGTTGGTATACCTGCATGCTATACTCAGCATTTATACTATTATTGATTAACGTATATTCCACAGCAATGCATATCTAAGATGACGGTGTGCTATGTGTTTTCAAGATCTTTACGAACGGGTAAGCAAAACCGCGTGCAGTTCTGAGGCTTGCATCAACAATATTAATGGCTGTATAACTACATGAACCACTGTATAGAAAGCCTACGTAATACAAGATACCTTGATCACGCGATACAAATGCTGGTGAACCGGCAGCTGGCCATTGCTTCTCAGTTCTCGGAGTTGGTGAGTTCCAGCCGGACCAGGTAGCAGGAAGGGGAGTGGAAGGGTTCGGAATTATAGACGGGCGATGGTCAGTAAGCGATGACTGTGTTATTGGTTGCCATGGTTTGTTAGGTGGCTGTGTTATTGGTTGCCATGGGTTGTTAGGTGGTTGTGTAACGGGTTGCCACGGTTTAAGAGAAGCTGGGTTTATTCGCTGGGATGGTGTATTTGGAAGCTGGGATGCTGGTGCATTACTTGGCTGCCACGCCTGATGAGGCGTGAAGCTAGCGGGCGAGGGCACTACTGAATGTACTGGGTTTAGAGGAGGTAACCAAGGATTACCTGTAGGCTGTGCGGGGGCTGGAGACCAAACCGAGCCAGAACTCGGGGTTTGAGGTTGTGGGGTCCAAGCAGGCTGCGTAGCTGGGGTTACTGGAGCAGGAATAGGCGCATTTGCTGGAATAGAAGAGGCAAAATAAGCATGCAACGCATCGGGTGTAATTAAACACAAAATATCAATACACAGATGTGTATGTATATTCATCCCATAATCACCTTGACCTCGGTGGCAGTGAATGACCTGATGGAACGACCAGTCTGCATCATCATAAACGAGTTTCCTAGAGCCGCTACTGGGGATGGGGTTGGTATAAGAATATTTGCACTGCAAGACGTTTTGAGGATTGCCCTGGATGCTGGCACCCCAACATCCCGGGTCATCTGTGCAATATTTCAAGCAATGATAGAACTGTCTGTGGGACGTTTGGTTCGCACCAGGGTCCATCTCACCCTCGAGATGGTTAAAAATACACGTCCCATCAACATCTGGAAAATTATGCGTTATAACTATGTAAAGTACAACTGGTGTGCCAAATTCTTGCTGTAAGGTAACTACCAAAACTCAACACATGTCTGAAACAGATTCCTTGATTAATAAAACAATTGTCAGATAATTCGGATCATGGAAATCACGTCACAAGAAAAGCTTTAATAGGTTAATAATTTAATAATAGTTCTCTCTGGGAGGACCCGTGATCCCAGCCTATGTCGCAGAAATCTACAGAAATGTTATTAGGGACAGCCCCTGGGGGAATCCTATATATGTACGGATCTGTGTTATGGGCCCCAGTGATATAAATAACAGGGTGTATCAATTTAATGTTCTTACCTGAGATGACTTGAACTAGTGTATACACTGCTAGAAGTGATGTGACGTTATCCTTGGTCCTAAGAAAACTCATTATTGCTTATTACCCAACACAGTGGTACATTTAATATTGGATATCCTATTCCTAGTCAGCATTTATAAACAAAAACAACTATCGCTTAAATCCCATCAGAAGCCAATTTCAGAAGCAGTCATAAACGCACGATACCATAAACATTTCTGCAATCTAAGTGTTCGGTAGATCGAATGTAACTTTTTTTTGCTTATGTATACCCTGTCCTTCAAATTTATTTCAGATCGTAGAGCGTGAAGGGGGAAGACATTTGTCCAAGGCCGTCTGGGCGTTGGGGGCAGCAAACGTTCTTTGCACGCAACAATGAGTACAGACATACCTATTCCATGTATGTACTTCCATATCTTTTTGTTGTTAAAATGGTTTTTGACGTCTGACGTCCCTTAAATAATTACATTAGAGTATGGATTAGTTATCAATACTCTTGTCTTGATAAGTTGTGGTGCGGTCCTATTATAATAGTTGCACTTTTCATAATTTGATTAGTGTATTGGGCGCTGTGTAACATTTTTGTGAATAACCTGACCTGATAGCGTTACCATCAAGGTGCATGATTGATGTATTTTTATTGGGACAACGATCAGTTAAGGTCAGGGACCGTTAACTAGCTATACCTAAATTTGGCTGAGGCCGTGCATCTGTGCTCCAGCAAATACCTTTTGTCGTTATTGACTAAACTTGGTCAAGGATAAATGTCAAGCTCGGGTAGTTTGTCAGCAACCATGACGGAAATGTTTAAACGATCCAGGCAAGTGATCAACAATGCATTGCAAGTATAAATAGAACAGCTTTTAGGGATTCCTTCAAGGTCTCATAACCATTGGTGCCCCAACAATTGATGATAATGTTTCAAATGTTGCACGAATTGATATTTGTTTCACCTGTAATTTGAATAGAGACATTATTTACGTACATCTGATTCTCCCATCAATTACTTATTATTTATAATTCTACAATTTTAAAGATTCAAAAAACTTAACATTATTACTCACTCCTCAGCTGTACAATCCATACAAGATCAACATATGACAATTAATATTGTTCAAATATTGTTTTTATTTGCTAAACAACACATGACATACACTGCGTTCATATTGTCCATACATTTGTGAAAGTTTGGCGTGTGAATAATCCTCAAGTTTTTTATCACTAATATTCATTATATAATTGTTGTGAGTAATTATGATGCTTTATTTTTTGGCCTGCAATTAATATAACCACTACAAATTGGCTACGATCATTGCAAACATCAATGGCCAGCTGTCTATAAAGCCTGAAAAAAGGTCATCATGATTGACTACTTGTAATATCTTTCTGATTCAAATGATTTTTATTATCAGTAGTTATAACTCGATGGATAAGTGCATTACTACTTACCTCTAGCTGGTAATGAATTTGCTGGATTTTTACGCTGGTTCGAATGATCAAGGTCTGACTGATCGACAGAGATACCTGAGAATATAAGGTTTGAAACGGTAAGCATACATGTATATGCAGGTACAGGTGACATGGAGAAAAACTATGACGAAATAAAACCAAATCATACATCATGTTACCTCTCGAGCAATTTTCTACGCTATAAAAACGCGCCCCAACGTCCCATATCGTGCGAGGGTCACTTGAATAAGAGAAGATGCATTCGTGTGGGAAAACATAATCGTTGAAGCTGGCTGAATAACAATTCCGGTTCCCCTTGCAGCCCTCGATGCACTCATCTTCTTCTATATAAATTTGCAGACTTCCATCATCCATCTTTCTGTGAATCGTCTTTATAACGGTACAGTCTCCGTCTACAACTCAAGGCAAAATGGCCGGTTTCGTTAAAGGGTTTTAAATAGACAGAACATTGTAAGAATGTTTATTTATCAAGCTGAGCCGCATTGTTTTTCTTTATTTATAATTATGTGTGTCACACCTGGTTTATATACAGGCGCAGGAGTAGTTGTTGTACTTGTCGATACGGTTGGAGGACCAGCATTGACTTCTGTGAAATAGTTAAACACGATAATCAGATATCGGATATGAATTTGTATTTATCTAATAATCAAGAAAATCAGTGATACTCAAAGCTCAAATGTGTGTCTTTACCTCGTGGGCAGTCATTAATCATATGGTAGTTCCACAATTCTGCGGACTCTAACGGCGGGTCTTCCGAGAAGGAATACCGGCATTCTGTAGTGTTCACTTTGGTGCTCACACCGAAACACCTTAGATCGTTAGAACATGTTTTAAAGCAGTCGTACCTGTCAATATGAAGCTGCTCTTCCCCGGTCGGGTCCCTCTTTCCTCCTTCATACAGATATAGACATAAGGGTTCAGATTGGACTGTAATATCAACATGAAGAAGTGATAAAAGATCAAGATCGTAGATGTGCCTTGCATTTATATGTTTAAGTAATTTTCAGTATTTACCTGTGGGAATTTGCGCAATGAATACACAGCAAGCTATCATAAACTGACAGGTTCCACTCATCGTTTTGGAGTGTATCAATTGTCAATCCTGAGCATTAATTCTGAAATGTCTGTAAATCCGACTAACCTATATATCGATACAAACCCAAGATTAGTATTGATCACATGCACAATTAGTGAACAAAAAGACAGAAATTAATATACCTCACAAAATTTGTTCTCTTCAAACTTTATGTCATATACCTAAAAGCAAGACCTGTTTGAAATCGCTGACAGAATATGTGTGCGCGTGGCGAGTTGATACATAAAGGACGCATGCAACTGCATGCATGATGTCTAGTAACTTAACTAGGACTCGACCTGAATATTTCAAGTTTAAGTTATAAAACTTGGTAGTTACGTTTGACTTACATTCTTAACGGCAGCCTCATTCGGCTGCCTACGAATCAACAGCCAATGGAGCAACTATATATATAACTTCTGATAAATACAATATGTCACATTGACCTTTTCGTCTCCTGCTTTAGTAGGCAAAGAACGCGAGATAACAAGCCACCAATGTTTTTTTCGAAGTGATGCGTCGTAAATGCTTCAAAGTTGCACCTAGGGCCCTCTTGGACGATGGATGGTCTACGCGGGCCAAGCCATGCTAATGATTGACCGTATATTCCCTTTGATCGTGAAGCATAGGTTGAGCAAGAAGAGGTGAGAGAAATGAATGATCTGCAAAGTATATAATTACATATGAAATGCGATGATTCAAAATGAATAATACTGACCCCTGCATAGTGCCCCGAAGCAGTCAATGCTGGCTATTGCGAAGAATAACTGTTCATGCCTGTATTTTCGAGAGGCATCCAAATTGATTACTACCCCAAAATGTATATTACTTACAATATTCAAATGTTTCACTAACAGAAAAATAATTGATTATTTTTTCGATATCTTTACTTTTTTACTTGCATGCAATTACATAAATAACGCAATCGAATGCAGGTACACATAACGTTGTCTCTCGTTAGTTGTATAAACAAGGGAATTTTGTGATGGGAAATTATCCGCGTGTAAAGCTGCAATAAACTGCGGAAGTGGAAGCTTAACTGCAGGACTCTGATCAGTTTGACTGAATCCACCATCTTAATAAAAACGCTGTAATGCGTGCGGATACGCATTATTATATGTATGTATGCCGCCTGTCCGTTAATGAAACAAACTATGTGTTTTAAGGTCGACAGGCTATACCAATATGTAGGATGATAGAGAATGCATATATACATGTATGTACCTGATCCCGTCTCTCGATTTACGTCCCTTGCTTCCTCTATAACATGTTCCTCATCGAACTGGCGTTTGTCGAATAGAAGCATATGGTCCAATGTTTTCCTTATATTTGTGTTTTTATGTATACCTATACCATGCTAGCATAGCTAATACGCTTTTTCTTTGTTGACATCCACAGTTGGTTGCTTTCTCGTGACAGTAGGAACAGAACTTGGCCTCGATTTATCTAACGATTTATACACACAATCGATATAGTATAGGCCCGAAACTTTATTTTCACTAACTCGCAGATGGCGGTCTTTAAATAACAACGCAGATCGAAAGTGATGTATACCTAATCAAATACGACTAGTTGGCTGGAAAAAAATACGATTCGTTGGCAAAGAAAACTTAAGATAATAATGCTAATACCTAGCAAAATGGAGTGTATCACTGTCTTGAATTAAAGTCGTGTACATGTAGGTGGGTAGCACTTTTAAAACTTTCAAGTAAAGATACATCATAAAAAATTGTAGCCTAATTTTACGATCACAGTTCATGATTTACTTTTCTTCTCACAATCTTTATATAGCGGGGTGCTGGGATCGGGCCAGGAAAAATAGGGTCAGCCATAGAAACAAGAGGGTTCGGTCGTTGAGTGATATTCCCAAACTGAGGGCAGGTCATAGAGAAAATTCCACGAAAAAAGATCAGTCACTCCACTATGAAATTCCTCAAAAGAAGGTCAAACTTCAACCGCCTTTGTAAATTTCATGAGAGATAGAAAAACCTACCTCGCTTAGCAAGGAAGTAAAGATGGCAATCATTTAAAATTTAAAAAACGCATATCAGTACATATACAAAGGTGAATTTCTTTGACATTGTATCGATCGATATAATAAAGGAAATGATATTTATATTTAGGTCCTTATATTTAAGTCCTGGATATTCCAAGTTAAATTACCATTGTGTTGTGCCTTGTATTAGCCTTTTTATAGATAGAGATTTCTAATTCGCGTAAAAAAAACACATTTTATTGACCAGCTGGTGTAGAAGTAAAAGACTTACTAGTCAACACAGGCGTCAGATAATTATTATTGAATACATTTGTAAAAATATAGAATGAGATACCAGCGGTAGGGTAATCTCTTTACTTCGAAAAGAATAAATTGTCAATAGTCAAATCTGTCGGGGTCATTCTCATACTCAGAAGCGAACTGTTTTTTCTTGGGCTTTTCTATACTGAGTGTTTTTTTAGGAACGGGAAGAGAAGAAGCATATGTGTGATTCCTTCCTGGTATATTCTCACTATCCCGAACGCGCTGTCTACGTCTGGGCCACGTTGATGATTTATAGTCACTGAAAAAATGTAATAAAAACTTCATGATGGCGACCAACCCAACCGTGATCATTAGCATGTATGCTTGACTATTTACAAAAAAGGTTTAGCTCTCATAAAACTAAGGGACTTACTGTCTGTTATTCTTAGCCTTGGCTCGATTGGAAGCGACAATGCATAAAAGTAAAAGTGCCACAAGAACCACGACCACACAAATGCTCGTAATCAATACGAATAATGGATCTGAAAAATAAATGTATCGATATGAGACAACTAGCATTATTTAATTATTAATGTTTAGTTAATTAAAACAACTATTAATTACCCAATGAGTGAGAATCCCGAGTATCCATTCTCGCCGAAGTAAATTCAACAGAATCCACCGATAACGTTGCGGTTTCATCTAATGACTTAGTGATTTGTTGCTTACCAAAAGTTCTATCACTTTGGGCTGTTAATGAAGCCCCGGTAGTTGTTTCAATACTCTTATCATGGTTTGTAAATACCGAGTTCACATTATCTGTCCACATCGATGGGATAGAGGTTTGTTTGAATATTTTATTTTCACGTGTATTGCTTGGCATCATAGTTTCGACGTTTGACGGAGAAGGGGATAAACCCTTGTCAGACGAACTATCATCTAGGGGCCGAAAGGTAGTCACACTTTTCTGTTTTTCACAAATGTATCTCACTCTTTCACCACAGTGCGTTTCCAACCATTCTCCGTGATTATCAACCACCACACAATTAGAAATTCCTGAAGGCTCAGATGTGTCCCAATCGTTCATAGCTAGAAAACAACATGTTATTGTGATCACATATTGAGGGGGCACCACTCGATTTTGTTCTATTGGAATAGGTATTGATATCATGGGATTGATATGCTATATGCCGAAATGGTTGGTAAATAGTTCAAGCTTATAATCAGTACATGAATAATGTTATAATTTGAATTCAATAATATCAGTTTCACCTTCATGCCAACTGGACCAACTGACTTCTCCGCCGTCAGCCCAGTGCCAGCCTGTTCTTCCAGAGGAAATGTTTGAAGTGGGAGATAGAGAGTCTGTTCGCACCAGACCAAGCCAGAAAGCGATGCTGTTGACCATCTCACTGAAAGAAGTGTCAACTTAATGTGTGACCCGGTAGTCTAATAATAGAATGAAGTCAGTTACGGGTAAGGAAAACACACTGACAACTAATTTAAATACCGTCCTCACATTTTCTCTTTTATAAAGTACCACTCTTCAGTAGATTCTACTTGTAATAGAAGTGATTGATGTAAATGGCATGTATCATTAGCTTCAGTAAAATTACGTCTCTGCTCGAGTGAGTCAAAAATTAAGTAACAAGCGTCTCCATAAGGCCTGGACAACCACTCATCATCACAAGCCAAAGCAACTAAATAAGATGTATAACATACAAAATAAATCATTATTGCAAATTGTTATTAGTGGTTCTTAATTCGCTCCATTAATGTATCGATATATAACAAGCAATTTTAATGTCAAACTGAATGTTATTTCCCCATAGTAATTTTCTGAATATATACAGATGTATATATATAGAGAGATCTACTTACTTTTTGGTAAATTAGGTATATATGAAAAGCACACATAAAGCCATGCTAGGCGAAGACACGTTCTCCGTTTCATCTTATTATTTCAACAAATGATTATGCACTGCAAAATGTCAATTATACATGGTTAAACTATATACATTCTGTCGGCATTTCCTTTAACTTTGTGCAACACATGATTGTCTGTAACTTCCCAGCAGGCCATAAATGTGTTTGGCTAACGTATCATTTATCCTTAAACTGAATGAAGACACGGTTTAACGTTTTTCGCAATCCATGTGCTTGTCAGGCCTGCTAATGGTAGGAAGAAATAGCTCGAAATCATATCAAATCGATCGGGGGCTGTGCGTCGCTTCCCAACGATGTGTCATATGAGGTATCATCAAAGTTTAATAGGCCTGGTGTCTTTAGTAAAAGTGGATCCGTTTTTACGTACGTCCTCACCTTAATATGATCTAGACCATAACGAAATTCCTGTTTGTTTCGTGAATATTTAGCCCACCGGAGTGTGCCGCGAA
>JAXGGS010307174.1:0-13923 GCA_035585475.1 Armandia brevis
TTGTCTAACTGCTGCAGGGCCATACGCGGGTAAACTATTCAGAAGCAGGACGATTCTTTGTATTTGAATTCAGATATATCGTTTTAGTGCTTTCTATTCCACTTCATTTGTTCGTCTGTGAACTACAATTTTTTAGCATAGCCTTAATCGATTTATCTGACAAAATATTACCGTCTGGTTATATGGATGTTGAATATGGCTCGTTTTAGGACAGTTTGTTTACATGTTTGTTGTGAGCAGCATCATATGCATCAGTTAAAGGCACAACGTTATTTTGAGTTTTCTGAGGTGTTCACTCATGACATATTGCACAAGTACAATGGTAGGCTATTCATTTGTATAATCGATGTACACATTTTCACAGGAGGCATCCTCTATGCCATTTCATAGTATACCCTGTATCGGGCTTGTATCCACCGAATCGTATAGTCCAGAGGCAATGTCAATGCACTCGTCCTAATACACCCTTCTCTCAGACCCGCAGCATAGGCACCTAAAGTTTAGGGGCATCCTGAAAATATTCATTTTCTTTTACCTGCATAACTATAGGCCGCCAATGTCCAGCTAAATCAGTCTGGACATATCTATCATCCGAACAGGGAGACTAGCCAGACCTGTATTGGATATAATAACGTCTTGGATATATGCAATGGTAGATGGGGGGTGTTAAACATCAAATACATCCCTGTATAGAGAGATCCCTAGTCCTTTAGGATGTCAAATGTCAGGGTTGGATTCCGGCCAGGGTGCCAAATTTAGTGTTACCATGAGATGTACCATCTGGGGACATGATTACATGGGTATTACATGTAATATGCTAATCCTATGGCCTTATTGGTATATCATCACGACATGTGATCTTTGATTTGTATTTCATTTTATTATAATATTGAGGGCTTTTAGCATTCAATGCATGTGTGAATGTGTATTTCTATTCATCAATTGATATTAAATCCCCGAAGAACAACAATAACCCATTAATATGTTTTCGCTAGATAATATAAGTATTATAACTATTTGTTTTATTCAAATTGGTATTATTATACAATGGTTATACTTGTACTGAGTAATGGTGGTTCATAACATAATCCCATGAGTAGGGCTATTAAATATGTGTGGTTTCAATGACATCCTTGACTTAGAAGCCGTGATTAGAAGCCGCTCGCCAATGGATCAATATCTCATTTCTAGAGGACTACATATGTGCTTGACTTAACAGCAAGTTTCAAATTCTATTAGGTTGACAATGTTCATATGGGGATTAATGTAAGGATATCGGTCAGTTTGAGCTGGCCAAAGGTGATGATCCTTTTGGAATAGAAAGCAACTGGCACTTCCTCATCATTCGATTTATTTTTGAGCCAAATATGTGTATGTCTGTATCATTTAGCTACTTTCTAATGCAAGGGAGGGAATTATAGATTCAATCTATATTTGCCGTTAGATTCTCTTGGAATTCTCCAATCTCTAAGGTGCTTAGTCGGCATCGTTATTATTAGTTGAATTTGTTCAACAAATTTCACTTGAAATAAAGCATAAATATTATTTTCTGCTTGTCTCTTTGAATGTTGATTTAGCATTACCTCATACAAGCTAATTAATCGACCCATCGAATATGAAAATGTTTAGATATTATGACTTTGACATCATCTTATTTAGTGAATACCTTAGTCGGTATTTCATTATATGCTTGATCACCACTCTGTATTTGATCAAAATGTATTAGTTCATCACCTAAAAATTGGATTAATTTGTTATTCCTACTTGGATGTTTGTTTTATATAAACATCACGACTTCCTAAGTATCGACTCATTAAATGAAATTCTGAAACTTGTTATCAATTGCCTTGACTTAATACATTGACGTCATTCAATTGGCTTATTGAATAAGTAGAATGGTCACTAATATATTTAAATTGAATTCCACATTAATGGGCATTGGGGATATAGGTTTCTAGGGAACCCCCATCGTCTGCTTTTTAGTGTGTCAAGTCTGTGTATGGAAATGCGGTGTGTATTTGGTTGGGGGTTGGTGTCAGGGGAAGACTTGCTTTATAAATGTGACGGGGCTGGGTTTTTAGGGGAGAATATCAGAGGTATGTGTGTTGAGTGTCAGGGGAAGAGTTAGCGGATGAATCTCACCTGATACATTTTTGTAGAATGGCTTTGATTATGCTACTGTGTTTTTGTGGGCAATTCACTGTGTGACTGTACAATTTCCAATGTACATATGATTAGCACACACTTTAAATAAAGCCCCTTGTATCAGTGATGAGTGACTTTATGTGTGTATGTGTTTCGAAGGCGAGAGTGTGTGTGTGCGTGTGTGTGTGTGTGTTAGCACACAGTATATATGATACTATGTTATTGAGGAGCGGGTAAGAGGGGAATAATATCGCATTATACAGATTTCGTTCTGTTAGGGGAAACCCCTTTTTAGGTTTTTAACTTAGTGCGACCTCATATAATGGTTAAATTGTTTCTCATACATTTTTCTTATGGGGTTGAGGTTGTATGACATAATTCACTTTGGCCGTGGTGCTTGCAGCAGTTTTTTAATTGATATATTTTGGGTGTACCATGATGATTATATATTTTGGAGACAACATTTGTGTATCATTGTCCCAAATTATCCAGGGGAAGTGTGACGGCGTTATTTGTTATAAAACAGCTCTTAAAATGGAGCAGGTTACAGCAGCTAGTGTTTTACATTATCAGAGAAAAGTGCAGTTCATAATCATTCCCTAGTAGGAACGGTCTACTACATTACATTTACTGAAGAGTGACATGTGTCATTATCACTTAATAAAGCAATCATTAGCAATATTATTAATTTTAATTGAAGCCATCATTTATTGTTAGAAGTCTGAATCAGCAAACAAATTAATATTTTATTTGTCTTTTATCAAGCACATGTTCATGCATGTGAGTTTATTTCCCCAACTGATAAAAGAAATCATCCTGAAGCCATACGTATCGGTAAATGTTTATGTATCGGTATGAAACTTATATTTAAACATATCACGTTTTCGGACAAGACAAAACATCAATATATCAGAGCAATAGCTACTGGCCATGAAAGGAAGCTATCACCTATCAGCTATCAAGTCTGAATCAGCAAACAAATCAATATCTTATTTGTCTTTTATCAAGCACATGTACATTCATGTGAGTTAATCCCCCCCCACACACACACTGATAAAATACATCATCCTGCAGCCATACGTATCGGTAAATGTTTATATATCGATATGAACCTTACATTTAGATATATCACGTTTTCGGACAAAATAAAACATCAGTATATCAGAGCAATTATTATAGTAAACCTAAATTGAACTGAAAGAAATCGACTGCTGGCCATGAAAGGAAGCTATCCCAACTGGCCGTATGCACATGTCATGGTCGACATATTAACCTATTTACAGTTTCAGCAAACCGATAATCATAGCATGGGAATCACTTGACCATAGGCTAAACTGTTTTCAACTTATTTTACGATGAAATAATCTGTTAAAAGATTATTTAACATTCATTTAACCCCCACTCATAGAATATGCTTTAATGGATTCCCGGAACGATCCTTGTTAGAGGCGTTTTATCTAGTTTCGAATGCTTTAAGCCAAACCTTCTTTAAGGGCAGTATAATAAATTTATAGTGATTGTATAGTTGTTGTCGTGCATATATGTTAAATGCATGGGCACTAGTATATAATAGGTATATAAAGTGTACAATATATATGTGGTGACTGCTCTCTTTAATTTCCTCATACAAAGTTAACACATATGTAAATAATTAAAGACTTTTGAAAGTGTATATTTTTAAATCAAAATATCAGCTAACTTTGTACGAATTACTTTACATTAAATGTCACTTAAATGCATCAGCATTACTTAAAAATGCTTTTGTCAGATTTGTGGATGACAAGTTTTGAAATGATTCAATCATGGTTGTTTATTGCACCAGTATAAATGCAAACTTGTAGATGAACTCCAAGTCCTTGCCCTAATGATCCAATGCTGACCTATCCTGCAAGAGTTTGCTTTCCTTGTTTGGTCTCCAAAGCATCTGACACTGATTTTCTGCGCCCTCTGGTTTTAATCGCTCTCTTAAGGAGCGCTTTAATGATGAGGACATCTTTATCCTCCCGTCACATCTGTATTTATAATGAAGTATCAACAAAGATGGGCAGCTGCAGGTAACCATGGTAGCTTGGTACAGGGAGACTTACCAAGCCTGTATTAAATGTTTCTACTCCCTGGCTGAATGACATGACCACCATTAGAAAATGGTCTCTGGGAAATGTCAAGTCTCCTTTTGGTAAAATTCCGCTTGAAACTCACCATTTGCAAAAGTCAATACACAAGTGTACACACACAACCTGAGACAGATTGGTCCACTGCTTAACGCGGCTTGCATTTTGATCATAATGTCTTTGGTTCAAACCCTGTCCGATCCAATGATATAGATGCACAAATACATGTTAGTGCAGAGATGGAAATGTAGGTACATAGTAGAGCGGCTTTTAAAAATGTAGTCCTCAAAAAGCTATATTCGATTTCTATTGTTAAAATCGTACCCAAAGTGTTGCCCAATACAAATATGGGTGTGGCTAGATTCGGCAAAACCAGCATCATTATGGTAACGAAGCATACATATGAGCAATATTTAGATATAAATTATCCTCATATTTTTCAACTTTGATTGATCTGAATTTGCCACGACACATCTAGTCAGAATAACCTTGATTAATGTACATAGGTAACCAATTCAGTGATTGTCAATATTATTCATAAACATTACCATATTGATGGCTTTGTCGTCATAGTTCACCATGGTGTCCGTACCATCGGAGTTTATTATCTGTATTCCTTTAATAGACAATAAAAATAATTGTCCTTAAGAACTTCCACAATATTTACAGATTTCAGTCGCCACATCTTAGGATAGGAAACCAACATAGTTATTCAATAGAGTTTTGATATTGACAAGGACCTGACAGCGCGGTTTTTGCATTATGCGGTGTGACACAAGTTTTATATAGGTCAAAGCTGCCTCTTAACTACTTATTTATTTGTGTTTCTGAATTCACACATCATGGTTATAAAGACCGACTAACGCCTACGTGGGAATTTTTGCACTGGCGCAATATTCTTCTGCCAGCTTTTAAAGTTGGAGCAGAGAGCTCCGATTTCGGTTATGTTTGTTGTTAAAGAAAATTAAGTGTTGTCACTACTGTTTAAAGTAAGTAGTAATGTTTTTACTGCATCTTGATCATATGATATAATTCCAGCATGCATTTCTGGGGGGCATTGTCCAATAATTACTATCTGCTGGAAGATATTGTCCAACACTGTCATACTGCTAGCACGAAGTGACCAAAAATTTCATACTGCTGGGACTGGTACTTATCAATTGCTGGGAAATTAAAAACTAATTGCTGGCTGGGATATTTTTTTATCGAATCAAATGGTGTTATATGCTCTGATTCATTCAGAAATATAAGGTTGATGGAGGCGCCCTACCTAAAATCTGCTTTTCAAGTTTATTATGGCTTATGCGTATGGATAAAACCTCAACAGCCGTTAGGAAAAAGTTAGAAGACCAGATCATTGCACAATCGTCTATTTAGAAAATACATGACATATAGGAATTATATTTGTGAATCGCAAATTGTAAGTTTAATAGCAACAATGAGCAATCATACACATTCAGGTAAATCTAAGTTTCGGTGACTAAGTAAAAAAGTGTTATTATAGGCTATTATTTACATATTATAAACACACATTACGTTAAAGATTCTACCGGATAACATACATATTCATGCATCATACTAGTGATAAATGTGAAGCTAAAACATCAACTGGTTGTTCTTCTATTGCTTTACTTACCGTTAGTCCTTCAATTTTAAATCCATATGTTTTGTGACAAATTGCCTGGAGTTCACAATTTGTAACTAGTCAACGGTTTATTTTCTCTGTTTATATAGGCCTTTGATGGACCACTCTACAAACATCGATACATAGGAGTAACAAGGCGCCCATGATAAGCACTGCTACAGATGTCACACCGACACTTTGGGCTGATATTCGGTAATCTGAATCTGTGAATGTTTCTCCAACGGCAATCAGCTGATGATACCTTGTACCTTTAAGAAAAACCGTACATGCCATGAATGTATAACATATATATAAATCGCACTGATGAACATAATTATATGTGTTTTGAAAAGTCAAACATTGCATTTGACTTAAACTTTGACTGGGAAACTTCTCACATAATTCTGAAGAGCAAACTTCATGCTGATTATTGATCCCTTTACACATTTGGACATATGAGCCACATTTCCTATGTCTGTTTCTAGTAGAACTCCCACAAGTGACTCCACATGAACTCCACGATTCCCATGGCAACCAAAACGCAAAGAAACATGGCTTAATAGCGCATGATTTAGTTTCAAATGTGTAAGCTGTGAAAATACGTGTATCATATAGTATCGAAAAGGAAACAGGTATTAGTTTTTGTTTGATTCGAATGATATATTATTAATATGTAACTTACTTAATACATCACGTTCCTTTCCTTTAATAACTTTGGCACAGTTATTTGAGTTAGACAAACACACTTTGAGTCTATACTTCACACCCATTCCGCACGTCCTACTACACCTTGTCCAGTAGAAACTGATTCCTGCAAATATCCAACAAGTAAAATCCATTCTCCAGGCTATAAAAAAGTTTGGACTCGCATCATACAGTGCATCAGGTTGTAACACAAATACTTTTTGTGATAACAATAACAAACGCTGACGCTAGAATATGTGTTAGAATTTATATCTTCAGAGTTACTCTTGACGTTTGCAGTAGACTGAGGTTGTTGTACCAGTATCTTCTGAGCTGCTGTTTGGGTATGTGGCATGGTTTGTTATATCAGTATCTTCTGACCTGTTGTTGATGTTTGCAGTAGAGGTTGTTATACCAGTATCTTCTGAGCTGCTGTTTGGGTATGTGGTAATGTTTGTTATATCAGTATCTTCTGAGCTGTTGTTTGGGTATGTGGTAATGTTTGTTATATCAACATCTTCTGAGCTGCTGTTTGGGTATGTGGTAATGTTTGTTATATCAGTATCTTCTGAGCTGCTGTTTGGGTATGTGGAAAGGTCTGTTATATCAATAATGTCTGAGCTAATGTCAGAGTATACGGTAGAGCTTGTTCTATCGGTATTTTCTGAGCTGCTCTCATAGTTTACGGTAGAGCCTATTGTATCGGTATTTTCTGAGGTGCTGTCAGAGTTTCCGGTTGAGCTTGTTATATCGGTATTTTCTGAGCTGCTCTCAGAGTATATGGTAGAGCTTGTCATATCAGTATTTTCTGGGCTGCTCTCAGAGTATATGGTAGAGCCTTTTATATCGTTTTTTTCTGAGCTGCTGTCAGAGTATATGGTAGAGCTTGTTATATCAGTATTTTCTGAGCTGCTGTCAGAGTATATGGTAGAGCTTGTCATATCAGTATTTTCTAAGCTGCTGTCAGAGTTTACGGTAGAGCTTGTTATATCAGTATTTTCTGAGCTGCTGTCAGAGTTTACGGTAGAGCTTGTTATATCAGTATTTTCTGAGCTGCTGTCAGAGTATAGGATAGAGTTTGTTATATCGGTATTTTCTGATCTGCTCTCAGAGTATATGGTAGAGCTTGTCATATCAGTATTTTCTGAGCTGCTGTCAGAGTATGAGGAAGAGCTAATCTGTTTGCTGCGTTTATGGGATTCGACAAGACTTGTCATTCCAATGGCAATGGAAAATGGTTCCCCATTCGTATGATTTAGCTCATATACTGCGGATTTAGGATTGACTATAATATTTGTGCCTGAATAACCTGTGTTGGCGATAACTTTCCATGTACCTATTGCAGGTGTGTTATCCAGGAGCAAACCCACTACATGTGCAGATTTTATAACAATATTTATATTGCTGTAATGGTAATCTTGTTCACTTAGCGGCTTTATGGTACTAAATGCATATGATGTCACCCACATGTGTGGTGATTTGTGGATCACCATTGAAGGATCAGTTTTGTCATGACTTTCACTTGCACAACTCTTCAGGAATTGAGTGACCTTATTAATGAAAATACCAATCGAATAATACCGACTTATCTTTACAATATGATTTTCAATCGATCAAAATAACAACTGTGTCCTTACCATTATGGGATTATTGGAAATAATGGTGTAAACATTTTCAGAATCTAAATCATACTCTTTGTGGTGAAATGGTTGCAAAGTATCATTGTGAAGCAATTCATCGCCACCGTTTCTAACGTGAACCATAGCCATGCATGAGGAGGCTGAATCATAGAGCCAAACGTAAACAAACATGTAAATACCGAAGTAAGTTGCTCAGAAAAATCGATGTCACGCTGCACACCCATTTCAAAATGTTTCAACGTAAATGAAGAACAGCATTGTTGACTTACCTATAATTTTCATCACATCTCCAGACGTTCTTTGTGCAAATGACACTATATAATACTCGGTGCCCAGCGTGCTGACATCAGGCAATGTGTCCACCAGGTGCTCCCAGTAGTATAGAGAGGAAACAGAGCCAGATTGCGCTCTGGATTGGACGTATGTTGGTTTGTTAGATGAAATCTGACACCCAGATATGTCTCCTCCATTATTGTACGACACCCGGAGCTTTAAAATGAATACAGAATGTTCAAATAATATCTTCTTTTACAATTGCGAGTTTGTTAATCATGTGATCAAGTTATCATTATTAAATGAACAAAATCAAGCAATTCACTTGATTATAATATGTCTTGAGTAAGGTGCAGTGCCATTCGACTTGCCTGAAAAGTTTGCAATCTGTTGAGTGCAATGTCAAGTGTACCTCCAGCATTGTATATACTTCCATTATACGCGAACGAATTGGTTGATGGACCAGACATGTTCAATCTGACTTGTGTGTTGTCGTCCGTTGCCGTGATTCCTATTTGGTAGGGCCCCTGATAAATACGACCTATTTAAAAACGTCGAATATTCGATAATGTGAGAAAAATAAGATCATCGGCACAAATTATTTACCTGATAATTTGAGCTAGCTTGGTATTTATGGGTGACAGCAATATAATCCATTCCCAAGTCTTTAACCGGTGGCACCATGAAACTACCAGCGACAAAATTTCCGGCATTCAACGCTTGCACAAGTATAAACGTATCGGATGACATGTGTATACCTATCAGAGAATCGTATTTTAAAGATAGTTACGTGACTGCAGATAGAATGCTGGTCACGGTTCGTACGCGTTTAACGAGGTCATAACGCGCTTGTACCTCGTTTGATGTTTAGACGCGGTAAGTGGGGAATCGGACAACTTAGCCCACGCAGCTTACATCATTGAATTAAGGAGCTAAATTGAGTCGAGATTTATCCGGCTAATTCTCGCTTTAGCTGTACTAGAAGCATGACTTTCAAAATACGTAAATGATCGATGTTGGATGTTCTAGAATACCTTTATTCTCTATGCTTGTGCCACTCAACTGTAAAGACGTATCGGTTGAAATTGTAATCGATGTCCGAGGTTCAAGTTGATGAGTCTCTTGAATGGCACTACTACCTATCACAGGGATGGTGACGTTCACGTAAGCTGTCGTTTCTCCGGGGTTGATGACAGTTATTTTGCCAATAGGATCTTTTGAGAAGTATCTCAAATTCGCCATAAAACAAAACATGAATTCCGTTCCTGTTACGTATGCGGAGATCCCTATTCAAAATTTTGAATAAATATGTCAAATTTGTGAAAACAATACATATCACACCATTAAATATTGAATGGAATACACTGAAGTTAAAAACGAAAATATACCACATTGGTTCTGAAAGAGTGATGCAAGTGCATACAGTGAGGTTATTCTAAAAAGGAAATTCATATTCGACAAGTGCAGAACCACTACACAAGTGAATTGTTCCTTTCCGAATACGACTAAAATATCACTTAACGTCCTCCCTTTCTCCCAGTCATGCACTAAATGCAGACAATTATACACTGATGAACATCATTATTGTTATGCAATGTTTTGTGACATCGATGATATGATATAACAGTTGGGAATTTGTAAATATAGGATATGAAACAAATATTGTTTAAGTGCGGTAGATTTCTTTCAAGTCTATATGCTTGAACATGCCAGACTAGATTTATGTGTTTTATCACAAGTGCCGACTCGGTCAAATTTCACGCATGGGATCCTGAGATTTCGTCGGCCATTGAAATCCCAGCTACACAGTATGTTTTATCGGTATGATCCTGACAGTCACCACTTCCATCATACACTTGAGACCAGAACAGCGCCGTCTTCCGAGCATCACACATAAAGAAAACATAGGTATGGGAGTCCTTTTTCTGACTTACATAATCCTGTTCCTCATCCGAGCCATCCGGGCAATCTGCCTGTCCATTCAACACAAATGCCTCCCACAGGCAATGCCTATCTCGACATTCAAACTGAAGAGACCGACGATGTAAAACAACCATCGATCCATGGAATACTTCAAGGATCGTGTCTGTATGCCGCAACAATTGTGTATGATGTTCTACTAAGTATCGTGTGCCTAGTGAAACAGAAACTGGCCGAAAGCAGCTTCCGTCAAATGCAAAATCTGTTCCGTTGCAATACTTATTTGCCGTTAATGTTCCATTTCTTAAAACCGGAAACGCGTCGTTGTAGTGTTCGGAAAAGCTTGACTGAATATAAACAACTGCACCAGGCTGTATTTGTGAATTACAGTTTGGTAGTTTACTGTAAGCAAGACGCAATGGTTCGTCAATACAACTAACATTGCCCTCGGCAGAGATTGAGTACAAATCAGTCTTTGCGCAAACAAATTGAGCATAGAACAATGCTTTATTTGATCGGTGCTCTAGCTAACTCGTGTCTACTGACTAAAGGAAAGTCCATTGATAGTCTATCAATATCAGAAATGAATCTACGATTTGTATATGCCTCATTCTGGTGGCTATATTGCTGACAAATAGTGACAAACGTTTTCATCTTCTTATCGCATGGAATGAGTCTCCACTCACTGACCACCCCAGTATCGCCGCCCATAAAAGGGATTTAGGTATGCAGCTATACAAAGCTTTTGGGAACTTTTCTTATTGTCACTTTGAAATGATTTGTGTTTGTCGCTGACATAGTCATCCCGCCAATGACTTTTCTGTCCACCGTCATAATCTGTGTAGAAATGCTTGTCTTGGTGCTCTTGCTCTGCTGTCATCCTAGCGTAATTGAGTGTATCACCATTAGTCCATGCTCCCTAAACCAAACGCCCTATGGAAATCAATATGTATTACTATTCATATCTATTTCAATATTATAAATATATAATACGCTGTGTACTACTACTGATGGAATGAACGTCACATTCCTTTTATCATAATATATTCCTATATGTCAATACCATGAATTTATCAAGTTCATTATGAGTCATCAACATTAATAAAGATGATGTATGTTTGGTTACCTCTTCATACCGTTAACCAATATAGACAGGGCTATTCGGGAACAGCCTGAGCGGACTCATGAACAGTTTCTGCCGTCCGAAGTCTGAGCCTAATAGTTTGTGATCCAATAGATAAGCATCGGCGGCAGTTGGGAAACTGGCAAGACTTCCATTGGATCTCTTGTATAGCGCTTGAGAATCATGCCATCTTAAATTATACATTTCCCAAATAACAGCGTACATGACATCGCCTGTAGCTGATCCTACAGTCTATGTCTATGCCGCCGTCCAATGGCTTCACTTTGCTAAACTCCATTATTCTGTAGACATAGATTGTATATTCAACAAACGATTTCCTTGAGCCCTTCTGCAGGCACAGAGTGAATCGCCGATGGTAAAAGTCCCAAAAGTGGAAGCCTTTCTTTGCTGTGATGGGCGCCACATATAAAATGGTGACCTTAAGGCAAAAATCGCCGCAATCGCTGCTGAAATATAACCTTGATATATTCTCCCTTGATTCTATGCGAAGCCCGAGCGCATCATATGGATGCAGCGCCCTCTGACGGAGGTGGTACTGAACCAGAGAAGACATGTTTCGTTGAAAAGCTACGCTATACTCATTGAAAAAGTCATACGGATAGGAACTCCGATAAAAATCCTCCATTATGCTATAGCTCCCGACTTCGAATCGGCTGATAGAAGTATATGTCGGGCTGTAGCGTACTACTTGCGTGACGAATGTAAACGCGGAACATCGGGGCCAGAACACCCAGGTGGGGGAGTGCGGGAAGGCGGCGGTCAGGTCGGTCGGTTTGTCGCACTCCTGACGGTCCGCCTCCACGCTCGTCTCCAGCACAGCCTGCAGCCGGTACCCGGCTGTGATGTAACAACGTCTGTACGGCCAGTAGGGGGGTGCATACCTCGGCAGGTATTGTGCGGACAGACAAGTTGTCGTCCAAACGGCGGTGATGTAACAACGTCTGTACGGCCAGTAGGGGGGTGCATACCTCGGCAGGTACTGTGCGGACAGACAAGTTGTCGTCCAAACGCCGATCATCGATTCCATACTGTAATATCGCTCGTCCGACGCGCACTGTAGACCGGATGTGTGCCACAGCTGCACGTGCGTTTTCGTGCTTGGCCATCGTTCACATTTATTCTTGATATCGAATACAACTTTTCATCGAATACAACATTGATCGTCCTGCCGAACTCTACGATGATGATGAGTTGAACGCGTATTGGGAATCTAGCGTGTGGTGGTCGAGTGGAATACACCAGCTCACCTTGGTCATACGCGAATAATCTTGACGTGGATTGCTTGTAAGTTATACATTGCTGTGCCTGATAAAACGCTTCTTTAAAACCATTATTGGTGAAATCCAAATTTCTCTCCAGTCTCCGATATGTGACGACAGTGTTAAATTTATTGTGATCGAGATTTCGTGATACAGTTTGCGCCCGCATAACGTCGCCCGGTGCCCCTCATCATCGTACACGAACGTCACCATCTCCAGCCGACATTCTGATATGGATTCCTCCAGATTCACGCGCGAGAACGTGATGTTGATGCAGAGCGGTGACGTCACGGAGATGCGCCACCTGGCGGTCAGCGTGGCGTTGCCGGATGTGAACGCTTTGACCCCGCACGGAGACGCCGGGAAGGTGACCTCATCGTCCCAGGTGCGGAGACAGTGCGCGGTGCCGACCGCCAGCCGTGAGTATAGACCGCCAACCGCTTCCTCCAAGTTCCGCGATCCTCGCCACAGAGTAGTGTGCGTTATTTGTGACACATAGCCAGCTACATGACTGTGTAATGACAATCTGATACAGGACAATCAGTAACCTCGTGATAGACTTCTCGAGCAATATCGTGATGTCAGCTGACTCCCAATAATTATTGCTCGTATTTTTCATATATTTGATAGATCGGGGTATAAAAGAACAACCTTTTATTTGAATGAACTAAAATATTCATAGGATCGATTTCCCATTGTAAAACAATTAACCTGGACATTCTAATAGAGTACGGAACAATGACTTGTTTTTCCGAAGATATACAGAATAAATAATCATAGGAAGGCCGTTGCCGTGTCAAAACACAATTAGCCTTCATTGTCTCTGTATTTAACAAAAAGTGGAACGAGTCGCATAGAATAAGCGATACATCTAGCTATAGAAATTTTATATGGCAAACATTCTTTAGAACTCTATTAATATCAATTACGATGCATCCACACAGAAATATCGGCTTGGATTTAAACTTCTTGATACAGATTTTATAACATCGCAGTGAACACATATACTACGATCCTACAACATTAAAGTTCTGAGAGTACTATCTCTAAAACCCTACACATCTTTTGTTGTAATGTTTTGTATTTGTGTAACCAATAAAACCCACTTGGTGAGATTTAATTG
>JAXGGS010307618.1:0-13909 GCA_035585475.1 Armandia brevis
TTTTAAGAAATCTTATTCGCGCTATTTGGATATCGATGCCCCTAGCGACAGCAATTTACGTTCTTGTGAATGTCGCCTATTTTGCTGTCCTCACCCCAGACGCGATTCTTTATTCAGAGGCGGTGGCGGTGGTAAGATATCCAATTATTCTTATTCCCAGATCCATTGATTCCAATCACTATTTGTTGAATCATTGTTTATCGATTTGAGTGCGCTATTTGATTTTGCAAGACATTGAAAGTTGTCATCCTAATATAGACATTTGCTGAAGTGATGTACGGGAAAGCAAGATGGATTATGCCAATCTTTGTTGCCTTCTCCACTTTTGGCACACTTAATGGGTGCATCCTTTCAATATCAAGGTAATGAAGTTTTGTGATTATAGTGTACATAATTTTGATATGTCTAAATGCACATACATTCAATGGAAAACTGTTTAATTTCATAACTGTTATAATTTAAAATAAATCTAAAAATTTGGTACCTCTACCACTGTTGTCATAGAATATTCTTTGTTGGAGCTCGCCAAGGTCATCTCCCTCAAGGTCTTGCTCTAATCAGCGTAAAGAAGCTCACACCGATGCCCGCGGTCATTCTCGAGGTAAGGAATTGCTAGTCATGTTATACCACGACATTTATGAGTTTGATGTATAATGTGTATGGATATAACTTAAATATAAGATTTATCCAATCATGGATAATATTTTTTTATAATTTATTTGCAATGATGAAGCAATTGAACATTATACGTACATGTACATTGTATATTTTGCATCGAACTGCAATCGAATATTGAGTTGCATCAGGCTGTTTTGTGCAAAAAACTATTTATGGGTAATTTTAGCCGATTCATAAAAACTCTTGGAATGGTGAGCTCACCAAATTAGAGGTCATACCATGGCTTAACGTCAGAAGAAACGGACGCAGCCAATTTCACGCGCTGTCAGTCTGGCGCTGCTGCTTCTTCTGATAGTTTTGTGAGAACTGAATATGTGCTACCACCTACACTCCGCATCATGTTACCACTTTAATCATAAATCATTCGTTCATTGCCGGGTTTGTGGTGAGGATACTCTGACCTCATGCCGGAGAACTTGGTCAAGCCTTAAATTGTCACTGTGCTACCCTCAATCTCAATTATCGCATCAGCTTTTCTCTATCTGTTTCTTATCTTACCATATGCGAGTGGAAAACCTCGCAGCATGGCCACCCTTTCGATGTCAAATGTGATATTTCAATGTGAGTGGTGAAACTGTTTATTGGTTTTACAGGGAGTTGCTTCAGTTGGATGCTTGTGTATTGGTGATATTTTTGTACTCATCAACTGTGTTTCGGCCATTGAAGCTTTGGCTTTCGCGGTTTGTATGGCAGCTCTCCTTAATCTCCGACGGACTCAACCAGATCTCCCTAGACCAATAAAGGTGATAAATATTCATCCCACGTATCTGCTAATTAAGATGAAGTTATTTTGAGGAACTATATATACTATATGAGGAACTTTGTATATATATATATATATATATATATATATATTCTATTTGGCAGCCAGAATTTGCGCTTGGTTTACATTTATTATATTGCACAGCAAAAATGTAATCGTGGATGTATTTTTTTCAGGTCAATTTATTGATGCCAATTACATTTATGGTGGTGAATATTTTTATGCTTGTTTTGGCCTTATGGGAGAAACCGTACGACTCAGGAATCGGCCTCGTGGTAACACTGACTGGTATACCTGTCTACTGGGTAGGCGTCATGTGGAAAGAAAAGCCACACTGGCTCAACGATCAAATGGGTAAGAAAATGTAACATGACATCTTATTAACAAACTTGTAATATTGTATGTCATCCACAACAAAAAATCGGATTTGTATTTTTTGTTGTTAAAACCAGCCTTGTTTACAATATTGTTCTCCCAAACTTCAACTCGCAATGTTTACATGATAGCGTAATTAAGTGTACTAGCCTGTCAAAAAACAGCCCGTCCTAGACAGTAATAAATATGAGCTTGCTACTTATTAATTATCTTCAAAATTGAAAATGAAATATCATATTGAAATTCAGAAACTATCCAACTATATTTGTATTTTTTTGCAGATAAACTAACAATAGTTCTCCAAAAGATCTTACTAAGTGTCGGACAAATCAAAGAACATTAGAGTGCTGTGAAGGAAAGTGAGTCAACTATTCTGTATGCCGTGTTATACCAGAATAACGCGATTCATAAGTATCCACCATATATTTAAATATACAGGGTTAAGATATACATATTCAGGGCAATTTTGCATGAAAAATATTTAGCAAATGATTAAAGGGATACTGAATACGCATGCACACTTGGATTGTATTAAAATTAGAAATACGGTGGAGACAATTTGTGTATGAATATATCTTAAATCAAATTGAAATGAATGCAGGAGTAGGTAGCTATGATAAAATGCAGCAGACAATTCTTGTTTAAATACCGAAAAGCCAACATTGGTCTTGCTTATTTGTAAAGCATTTGTTTATAACATATGCAATTAAAGGGACTGCATATCGATACTTGTTTTTATTAGTTTTGCCCATATGTTTGAAATTAGGTATTTAAAGCTGCAAGTGTACATATCATATATTTCTGGAGTAATATACACATACACCATTAATAGGGAATTATTGCACATCATAAATATGAATTTCCAATGTATTAAAAATAATTAAAAATGTAGATTTACAAATCTAAATGTCATGTTGTTTTTTCTAAAAATCAACGAAATCTATTTTATTGAAGATAAAAACGGAAGCAAAGTGGTATCGAAAAGTCAAAAAGTTTATTCAGTAAAATCGTGCATAGACAAAGTGGATGCTGCGGTTTGAGAAATTGAATAGCTTAATTGATGAGATGCGTTAAACATTTGGCTAATGTGAATTAGCTGTATTCTCTGCACCTCAATCACTAGCTATTGCTTAAAGATCAGCTAGACTATAGCATCTCTAGACATTGATTGTCTATAGCAAACTAACTAAAGGTACTGAATCCAGAGCTAATGCCCCACTTGAATAAACGCATTAATGTGATGCGCACCAGTTTTTAAGTTTACATTTCAGTCTCAATGATATTTAATCTATTTCTGTATATTGAAGATTATGAAGTATTGTAATGCGTTATTGTAATGAAATTCGATGTACCTGTTATTATGAAATATCCGTAAATTTTCCATATATATATATCTCCCCCGAGCCGTTTAAGTCACAGATTAGAGTGACTATTCTACGATGAGTAGAATTGTTACTTACATTAATTTTGATTTAATAATGGTATAAGCTACAGGATCGTATGACTAATGCATGTTTTGTCATTGTCATAGGCATTATATATGTTTAAAATTATATCAAACTTGATAGGTTTCAACTGTATGAGCTGTTGTGGCTTTGAAACGCTCCTCTGGAGTTGTTGTTGTTCTCGGATTCAGGTCCCAGACAGAAGTCACAGCATCTCTGCCAGAATCCCTCGGTGCCATATTTACGCTGGCAGAAGATGATGGTGACCAGGAATACCAGAACGAGGATGGGAATAGCTATAGCCACTATCAATGAACTGTTGAAACCTATAGCACAGAATTTATAGTAAGGAAAAGTTTTATATTAAACTTGCGACTTAAAAATACCTCTGTACTGATTGACTATCATAACAGTTTGAAATCATGAATAGAGCGCCACCTTTTAGGTTGGCTTAGAAATAAACCCGTATGAAATACAAATAATGAACAATACACTTTCGGACATTTGTTGTGAATAAGTATAATTATGCGATCAGATCAAGATAATTTGATAATCATATATTAGTAGAATTAATGCTTATATGGGAAGATGCAATGAATCCGTCTTACCTCCGACTACTCTAATACTCAAATCTATCGTCCTGTCCGCCTCAGGGAACGCCGGGTAGTCCAGCGACAAGTAAACCTGAAAGCGTCCATCTCTGGTGAAGTACAGACCAGCAGTACAGTTAAAGTCTTTGGTTCTCGTGCCGTAGCACGTGTAGTCGAGTAGACCCCCCTTCTCCTTGTAAACTCGGAGGGAGACGGGGGGCACAGCAGCCGGCACAGTTATAAGTAGTAGCACCCGAGCTGGCATGGACGAGTTCACCTGCAGTTTATCACTGACTTTTTTATATTCACCCCCATCGTCTCGGTTGTAGACAAGGGGGTTGAAATATTTTTGAGTAGTTGGGCACCCTGAAAATTAAGATGATAACCGTTTATTCTAGCTTCATTATCAAGTAAATTATTATTCGAGCAATAAGACACTCGTTACATTACTACTTGCGAATTTCCATGATCCATCAGACTCAGATACTGAGTAAGATGGTGCGAGTTAAGGAAGTATAAGGGAATTTCTGATTTAAACTAAGTATTAGATCTTACTCTTACTCCACGCAACTGTAAATGTATCGAAATATAAGTAAAAGTGACTGAATAAAGTAATTCATAATGATTTTTTTTCTGATGACGACTTACTTGAGTAGACATTGAGCACGGTCTCATCCTCTAGAGTCACGTTTTTACTGTTGTTTTCATTAGCGAAGTTCACAGTGCATCTATAAGCTCCCTGATCCTGTGCTGTGACCTGCTTTAACGTCATTCCGGCGTTAGGACGAAACGATACCCGACTGTTGGCGGGCTTGGCCGGCCCGAGGCCCTCTCGGACGAGCAAGCTGACAGGAGGCTTACCCACTTTAGCGAGGCTAATGAAAGAGGCGTTCTGCCTGTTGTCATCGTACACCCAGCGAAATGAAGCAGTCTGACCGGTGCATAAGTGCAAGTCTTTAGGCTGGGTAATCCATCCTGAAGTGAGAGCATGTTGATAGTAATAAATCGACATCAGCTACGCACATGTGGATGACTGAGAGTGAAAATGATGTGGGTCAACAATCTCTGTCCATCATCAGGCCTTGTATGGTTTGATGCTGGGAAATATAGCTGAAGGCTTACCGAGGGATTCCACCACTATCATCGACTGCAACGTGCCGAGAATCACAGCCAACCAATCCATGATAAATATTGCTGTTGAGTAGTGATATCTCCGGTCGTCCTCCGAGGCATCTCAGGCATTACTTCTATTTCTGAAATCAGTATAATCACGGCATTTCTTAATAAATTCACTAATAACTGCTAAACGCTGTTAATTTTCCGCTAACGACTGAGTCTGAATAATATGCATGTGTGAATACCATGAATTAATTGGGTTAAAGCCAAACACGTGGTCTAAATATAGCCAGGCTTTGACGACAAGGCTGAATTAGGGCAGATGTATAAAAATCCGTTCCGTCCAGACAATCATTCCCATAGAATGATAGAATATTTGATAATACCACCAGCATCAAACCTCACATATAAGAACAATAGGATATAGATATGAAAGACTATATCGTTACGCCTGTTATGTAAACTAATAGCTGAACCATGAATGTTGCATTTTTCCATACAGTCGAATGCAAGGCCTCTTGTGAAAACAAATTGTATGAATAATTTATTGATTATAAGGGGTTTAATTTTGCCCGCCCCTGTTACCAGTCCAGCTCGACCCAATACAATATCACTTAGCTGTCCTTTGTGGACATGTAATTAGGTCCTGGCCTCTTTTTTAATGAAGACAAATGTCCACTTACACGCAGTAACCCTTCTCTTCTCCCTCGAAGTCCTGGCGCCAGTTCCACCATTCCCCAATATAGACCTCAATGTTCGTACACAGCCTTTTCCATCGGCAGCGTCAACATTTCTCCTATGATTAGGAACATAAGGGCCACTTTCTCAACACTTCCTTAACGTTTGGCTTCCATAAATGCCAGTCATCGGCAGGCATTGCTCCTATAGTCTCTCACTGCCAATTTGACCTCAATTCTTTAGCGCCTGATACCATAAGCATAAATAATAAAATACTGCTTTGACTGGCAGGAACCCACAATGGGCGTCCATAGCTTGCCGTTGTCTGCTGGAGCGAGGATAGATACTATACTCCCACATGCAGCTGTGCAGTTGTGTATTGATTTTTCGTAGCTGAGCTCAGCCTCCTGCAGCCTTCCCTAGAACGCAGCGAGCGATGCCGACTATCGGCAGCCATTGGCGCCATTCGCCTTGTGTAAACAGAGAGAGAGATCGTGTGCGCCGTGTCCCTCGTAAGGGCATGATGGACAGAATGTAATCTTATGCTCTCCTCTAATGCTTGCCGCACACGCACAACAAAGCCGTTGGCTACGTGAAATTACGTCGCCGGCAAAGCCCTAGCTATCAGGTGGTTCTTGCTGCTTGCTTAGATTTGTATAGGATTTGCCGGAAGAGTCTCGGCAAGCCAATTGGTTGACGCTTTGATGAACTTATTGTACTCAGAAGATATAGAAAGTATTTGACAAGCTGTTTCAATTCAAGCAAATAAAACATATTTCTATCCTAAAACTGGCTACCAGGAGTTCTGATCCAGTTTTTATTATTAGATATTGAAGATAATGGAGAGACAATCTGCCTTCAGGGCTTGATCTTTCGTGGCTTGTAAGAACAAGAGAATCCAATTAAGGACGTATCGTCAACGGAGCCTGTTTTTTATTTTCCCATTTGTGGTAGAAAGTCGCTCAGTATGATATTACCGATACCTTACCATGGTATGATGAGAAGATAACGGGGGAAATTCATCAGATTTCTGCGCGATTTCTGGATAAATTAACGCGATGCTCTTTAATTTCCACTACTCCTTCTTTAATCCCCTTTCTCATATTTTCCCTGGTAACTTTTTATCACTTGCTCAAGGAAGGCTGTTATTTTTTTTCAACGATTGTCCAATTATTGTGCATTTTCTCTCATATTTCCTTAATAGAATATGATACTCAATTTCCAGTTATTTTGCATGTCTTTTTGTAGCTATTCCGAATCTGCTATTCCGAATGCTTAGATCGCGTTACAATTTTAATTCGCTTACAGTCACTGGGATGTGAGAGAGCTCCTTTGACAATATTTTGTGAGTGATGGGAAAGTTTAGTGATGAGCAGACGGGCTTAAATTGGATGCATTGAACCTGGGCGTCTGAAGCGATACTGTTAAATCTCACATCGTAAAAAATCAATATCTAATCGTTAAAGCTGTTCATGTTTAATATTAGGTCTCGATCTGTTGGTCGCGATTAAACGTTACATAATGCATAAAGTCTCGCCATCAATTTGTCTATTTCATCATGTTTTATAAAACGTACGTAACGGACAGTTTTGTTAACGAAATTATGGTACAATATAAAAACTCTTTATAAAATATATACGTTCGATGTGAAATAATGGATAGCTCAAAATAACAATTCACTAAACTGAGAAGTCTACATAGCTTTCTTCTTTTTCTCGGGACACTTAATCAGATAAATTGGAACAAATATGAGCAACATAAAGTTAATCTGATTGACGACGAACGCCGCGATTCTGTCGTACGCCCAGGTGGGCGGAAGGAAACCTGTGTAATACGCCAGCAGATACAGAATGATAATTCCGGCCGTGGACAGAAAGAAGGTACGATGAATTTCCTCGATATGAATGGATTTTCTGATGGGCTTGATACCAGTCTCCTCTGGCCAGGTCTTATAGAAATACCATATCGGGATCAACTGGAGAATGGTCTGGGCGGTCGCCACTTGGAATGTCTACAAGATTTTAGCACATACAATATGTCTTCACGATTGTATCAAATCATAATAAAATCATTGTGAAGATTTTTACTTGCGTCAACTACATTAGTTATGAAATTGTTAAATTAAGTTGTAATGCAATAACTTGGTAGGTTAATTATGTCTAAGTTACAACTCACGTACAAGAGGTACTTTAGATAACTTGTAAAACATCAATCAACTTAATAACATTAATCAGCGTGTTGTTTTGCTTGATACACTTGAACTTTGGATGATCGTGATAGAAACATACGTGTAATTCATAAATAGGTTGTATGAAATGAAGAAAATTTGTACAGAAAACTGAGTAATTTACCTTGGAGTAAATTATGTCGGACAAAGGATAAACCACACCTGCATTGTATTCAGCCAAGGTGCCTGGAATTATCGAACAGTTTCTATTCAGTGCGAATTTTAAAATGTAATATGATGACTGAATTAATCTTTCTGCGCATTGCACGGCTCTGTCAAGTTAATTACGATTAATAAAACTTATTATTCCTTTTATTAAATTTAAAAGATCTCACCTGCATAGAGTAGCCTGTCGTAGTGAAATGAGAGAAGAGCTGATCCCAGGGTTAAGGGGAGCGTCATGTATTTGTAGATGAGCATGTCCTCAGCATCCTGGACCAGGTAAGCAACCCGGTAAAATCCGACCACACCCGATAAAAAGTTGACAAGCGCGTAATACAAAATCCACAGTCCTGAAACATTTCTGTCAAAATAGGCAAGGGATTCCCACTCGACGTAATCCCAGAGCATGAACATGGAGCAGGGGACGAAGAGGCATCCCAACCAGCATGCCGTGTAAACAAAATATTTGTGTATGAGAGGCTCGTCGGCTCTTCTGATCCCCTCCGAGGCGCAGATTGCCAGGCCTGCTCCAAATCCAAACGACAAAAAGATGTTTGCTTGCGCCATTGTCGGGCTGTGATAATTTAGGAAACCGATGTGAGCGATTTAACTCTTAGATGAGTTCTCGGTGCCTTCTCTGGTATTCGCTTGAATTTATACTCTCGAGCTACCTGGTAAATGCAAGATTGGAGAGGTTTGCGTCAGACGTACTTTGCCCTGCTGTACCCACTCATGTGAACTTCGACACAGCGTGCATGAGCGAGAAAGTCAAATGATAGTGAATCATGGACCAATAAATCAGTTGAATAGTGAGAAAAAATGACATAGCGGCTAAATATGCATCAGCCTCAATGTCAATATGATGCAATATTTGTCTACCGCAAAAAAGGATGGAATAAGTCGTAAGGAAAGCCAAAGATAACTTTATTCAATAAAATCTGATGTAAGGTTTCGTCAGAAACAAAAAGGCATTCAACAGTGCATTTTCTAATTATTTTGACTGTCATGCACTTCGATAGGTAAACCTGTTTCATCAGTCTCCACCTTTTTAAATGTTGTTTTTGTGACGATCACCTGGGGGAAAGTTTAATGATACATGTATCACTCGCCTCAGGCTTACGCCTGGTCTTCGCAACTGCAATTAAATGTGTTTTAATTTATTCCTGCAAAATGATCGGATTATTTCATTTAGTTCATGTATGATGATTTTTTGTGTTCGATAATGCCGCGGGCGAGTATTTAGTTATTTCCACGTGATTAACGCATTTAAGGAAACGCAGCAACCCGCGCGCTGTCTGTTAATTGTTACTAAAAATAGCATTTCTACATGACCTTCCAAATTCATGTTTTTAAGAGCCGCGGCTTCAAATGACCACTGCTCAGTGTGTTGCCCTCTATGTCAATGACATGTAGGTCATGTTTACATATTAAAGTAAGGATTTATTTAGTTGTTTGCGCCGCCCTTCCCCACCCTCGGGCTCTCCATCAGGTGATGCTGGCGCTGGCTTTCCGCTTTATCAGCCGCCGCGTTGTCTTGGGACACATCGCCCGCCTCGAAGCTATAAACTTGAATCAATGAGTGGTCCGTGGAGCTCCTGCCGCTGCCGCATAATCCTGCCGTGCAGTAATCATAATAATGCTGGAAATTCGATTACCTTGGATGTAGCTGCGGATTTCGTGTAAGTCTGCCGCGTTTATACGTCTGACACCGTCTGAAATCAGCGGATATTCTTCCTAACGTTTCATGGAATGTGCGGGAGGCTGCTTATGTTGATGAATCGTGTAGAAAGAGGCTGCATTTAGAGGGAAACATTCGCTTGTTTATGTCAGCTGTTTCAGGTAGTGCATGGGGAGGTCTAGGTCATTCTCACTACGGTTTTACTATAATTGACTAGTGATATTTCTAGAAATCTTAAAGGTCTAGTTTTTTTCCGAAGCCAGTGGCTTTGTTACAGCATTGTAGACAATGCATGGCACAGTAATTTTTAAGCGGCGTCGCCACCTGGATACGTATATTGTTCTGCTTGCTTAAGCCTGTGTCGCTTGCATGTCAGGATGAATGTATCCATGATTTGGCTGCCAGCAAACACCGTCAATCGCTGTGCAGAGGTTTCGTGTTAAGAATTACCTACTAGATAGCCTGATAGATGTCCATTGACTTGTTTATCAATTTATCTTGTACAGTAAGATGTTACTGAACACAGCTGTGGCAGTTGGTTTCATCGATTTGATTGCTTTGTTTCCGATGTTGAAGCCATAAAGACTGAGTATGGACAACACTAGGGAAATCAGTTTTATAACGTTATACTCATGGATTCAGGGATCCGGTGTTAATTCACATCATAGTGTCAGCATTTTACATAATATCTAATTGCATATCCTTCAAGTGAAATTATTTCAAAATGCTATCTTTTGTGGAAAAAGCAGGAATTCATGGCATCCTTGATTGTTGATGAGGATGGTAATGAAGGTATGATATCATATAATATGGTTGAGCTTAGCTGATTGATAAGTATCCTCTAGAGATGTCAGATGCCTTAAGAAGATGTAATACTCACAATTTGATTAATCATTAATGCCTAACATATGATTTTGTATGGGGCATTGTCTGACAAAGGTTGGAGATGACAACTTATATTGAACCTAAATTCAACTGTAATTAAGTATGCACAGTTGTAAAATTTGCTATCTTCATCAAGTGATTAATGAACTCTGATATGCAGGTTTCAGATACACATATGAAGTATCTTTCACTAGGTGCTAATAGCCTTGAACGGGCTTAATGTACATAATGTCCTTGGAGAGACATTGGATTGATCGATGATTATAGACGCTCTGCCCACTCCATGGCCAGCCACTGAAATCACCAGGTCGTGCTGTTTACACAGGTATAACAAGGTATATTGATCAATTGGATGTGTATCAGATGTAAGTGTTAGAGGTGATGTATAAACTTCACACGTTATGCCACACTTGCCTAATCATCCAAACAAGATGTGATGGTAGCCTAGTATTTGGCCAGTCTAGTGGAGCTTATTACCTTAAACTCCAGCACATGGAGCTCTCTAATACTCGGATCTGGGAGTTTGTCATGACAGGGAACGTCATAGACGAATTGTAACAAGCTACCATAGGGTGTTGTACTTAATATGAAAAGTGCTTTGTTGTGTTTAAAAAGGCAGGTACATGTAAGTACACTATAGTTAGCAAAATTGCCCAATCGGCTGGACTTAATTTTAACGATTAGACTACATGTCTGCTTCGAACTCTACTGGGCAGCTGGGAAGGTTGCGAACTTGGCCCAGTGAAATGAACTGTCCACTGTATAGTATCGATTCCGATTTGACGCTTAGACCCTTGTTATTCTTGAGCCACAGACGGGAAGCTCTTGGGCCCATTGAACATTTATCGATTGGCTGCGTCTCCCGGGCGTACGCTTTTTACAGAAACCAATCACACCAGGGCCCCACAATACATCTATATATCGCTGAGCTAAAATTAGACCGATATAACGGTAGACAGGCGCAGACACTATTTTTCAACCTGCGATGGAAAACGGTGTTTTTATCTATCGGTTTTATCGATGCATGCGAGTATCATATGTTCATGTACAATCTATCACCTTTTGTCGATAATCTATTCGTATGCCAATTAAGAGAAATACATTAGCAGCAGTAGTTTGAGCCGCAGTCAACATCAAATATTGAGTATAAATATGAGAGTTGTGAATTTCACCAGAGAAAACTGATATTTTCTATCGATTATCATGCTGGAAACAGCATTTGCCCCAGTGTGTTCATATTTAATCTTTTTCAAGAAAGCACTCAGCAATTTGTAAGGCTTGGTTTTCATTATTAACCATATGTTACAAATATTCGCATCAAGTGTGACTAAAAATTGTAATATCGATGATATTTCGAATTTCATCTCGAATAATATAATCTGTCGTTGTCTACTACTTTGCCTCTATTGAGCTGCGAGGATTTGTTTCACCATTTATATAATAGCTTAATATTTGAACGTTTACTTATGCTAAGGTAATGATTTTATTTATTTTTTTCAAGGTAGGAAACTAATTGGGTGCAGTGCATCGGGCTGGAAACATGTATACTGACGGCAGGCACCAGCTGTTCTCCTACGCTCTGTGTTGGACGATTCTAGTTACATTCACAGGTAGGTTATTGAACTTAAACGCATTGATATTGTGGAATTATCGGTATTCTCGCATAGATGCACCTTTGAGGGATGAAGAATATAGGACGTAAATTACATGGTCAATTGTTCATACCCAAATAAGTACTCGAAAATCACCAAAATATAACTCCATTAAGCCTATCCAGTTTAATATTACAAATTGCATGAATATATTCCTCTGATATAATGCTAAAATTCTAAATTTGGCAACATGCGAAATGTCATATAGACTATTTTGGCCAAAGTTATACTGGTCTGGATAGTTAGTCCTTCAGGATTATTATAACAATCAGAAACATTCTGGTTCTGCGCGGATACCGCTCCAAAAGTGTCTAGTTAAATTACAAGTGGATATAAACATGTAGCTGCGTCCACATAATCTGTCCACGCCATTCAGTTTTCTCTTTGGTTTCAGGCGGAAATTGGATTGACCAGGCTAGAGACCAGCACAGATGTGTTGCGGAAGATGCAGAGTTTGCCTGGACCTATGATGAAACTGTAGATGCCCTGAATGACATAGTTATTACCTATGGTGAGTGCGCAGTCATATCTAGGTGTTAGAGTAATGGTAGCTATCAATATATTGTATGGCCCATGCCAGGATTAACAGAATATATTTTGTCATTGGCAGGTAATCCACCTGTGGAACTTCTCAGGAAGAAAGGAGAAACTCCTGCTTCACCCCAGCATGATAGAGTCAAATTTCTCCCTAATGCCGGTAAGTCATATTTCTATAACTGAATTCAATACATGTGATACACTGATATTCTGCTTGTTTGTGTCATAATGCTAAGTCTTACTTGTATTGATGGGAGCTGTCATCTTACAGGGATAACCCTCAAAAACCTTACTTTAGAGGATGAGGGAGACTACAAGGTTGAAATAAACTTTAAAAATGATACACTCAATATGGAGGACAATGTGCATCTTAGCATATATGGTAAATATACATGATCATTCATTTGAATTGCATTTAATTGATTTTGATACATGACGAAATAATAACTGATAACTACAATGTAATGCAATGCACGTGTATTTGTTATAGACTGTCCGAGGCGGTCCATGTATGATAACCCGTACGTAACGATGGCCCACAACGGTTCTGACCTGCTGCCTGATGAGGGGAGGGTGAGGGTGAGACAGGAGGACAGTGCCACGCTAGAGGTGACAGTTTACATACCCCGTGCCACTCCCGCCGTTAAGGCGAACATCACAATCCATCCTCCAGCCATGGACCGGTGCGTTACCACGGTAGAGGCCACCACAGAACCAGCAGCAACCACAGCCAGAGAGATAACAACCGTGATGGATACCAACGCTACAGTGGAAGCAGATGATCTAAGTGGAAATGATACAGACGCCCGTCTCAGGCGTGAACTCGCTAAAAACGAGACCGCAGAATCCGAGGGTGAGGTTACCCAGGCCCTGACGATGGCGCCCACGCCCGCCCCCACCACAGAGGACCCGTGCGCCGTGCCCCTGGAGCCCATGTACTTTACCTGTGAGGGAAACTCGGACGCTGATTACCGATGTGACATCAGTGGGGAGCTGGAGAGAGACGGCGTTTACACGGTAGAGGTCGTCATGGCGTACGAGGGAGGGCATCCAGAATTTAAACCAGTAACAAAAGAAATTAAGGTTCAGTTTAATGGACCATATCCACGGAAACGTAAGTTGT
>JAXGGS010307729.1:10327-20347 GCA_035585475.1 Armandia brevis
CTTTAATCTAGGGACGTGAACAAGTTTTTTATTTGTTTTTCTAACAGGTCTCTTGTCGCCAGAGATATTCAAGCTTTTTTGTAGTGAGGAATTTTCTGCGGGGTTGAACATTGGGTTCGGCTTACATTGTGGGCATACCTGACCACTCCTAACCCTAAAACATAACATCTTAAGGAGACCATATTCTCGGTACCTCGGTGTCAAGCAGCATTCAATTCACAGCATCATCAAACGCGGATGCCGGCATTTCGGCACTCACAACTTAATGCACGTCAAGATAATAAAGTTCGATATTGGAATTCCTTTATTACTGGCGATTGTTTATCGCTCGAGTACCACGTTAGGACAGAGGAGAATGCCCCGGCAGCACGGTGAAGCTGAAGCAGTCAGGATGAGGAGAGAGACCCGGCATGGTGAGGATGCCGCAGGACAATCACGCTGGGAGCCAGTGGGCGTGAACACAAAAACATAACCTGAAAACATAACAGGCTGGGAAATCAAGGAAGGCAACGTCGACGATGTTTTCTCGGAAACGAGCTCTCTGCGATTTAAATAATCCATTTAATGGCCGAAATAGACAAAAACGTTTGAGATAAACTTCAGCTCATCCCTTGAAGCGGTGGCCACCCAGAGGTTTCTTCTTCACAACATGTGTACATCACAGCGCACTTAAGTTTTGCCTCAGCCGATGTAAGAAGTGTGAAGAATTCAGCACCTCCTTTGCGCTCCTACAGCGTGATTTACAGATAAACTGTTTCCTGGCTACCCAGTTTTTCGAATATATATTTACGCTGGCAAGAAAAACTCTAAGTGGTGAAGGCATCCCGCCTGCGTAGGCCAAGAATCAGATTGCTTCAGACGTCGCTTGGCAGGGCAGTAATTGGAGGTTATGAAATTTTCGACAGTGCAAAAAACCGCTCGGCGTTCCCTAAAGTATCCGAACTCAAAGCGGTTAACGCTATCAAGATGCGTGATCAGGTGAGTCAACACGCGGTGCATGTAAACCTACACTCATATATGTCTCAATTAATATCAAATCAAACTTTACAGCAGATGAAAGAGGAAATGCAGGATGATTGGGCGAGTTTTTGTTAGTGTAAAGATTACAATATGCTCGATCTCCGCGCAGACATTATTCACATGTGTACGCATATATACATGTATGTATGTGCTATATGTACTTGTGGGAGGGGCCAGAAACTTGTTATGGCGACGCGATGGAAGTGCTTCTTGGTGGCGAGTCTCCACATCGCGTGTCGCCCACGAAAATTAGCGGGAAAGGTCTTGTCTAACACAATTTGAAGCACTATCAACCCATCTGGGCGTCTCACAAGTCCATCATGCCCGAGGAAAATTTAGCGAAATGATAACTAATCATGCTATCAAATTAGAGTGCTGACCAGAGCAGGCAGTCGTGTGTCATTGTAGCCTGTAATTAGACGAGCGCGGCCCTTTCATCCCGGTATTCATCGATGATGCAAGAGCACAGCAGCCCAGAAGTGCCGCAATCACCGACATAATGAGCCAACAAATGCAGTGTTGATTACCATAACTCTCTTATTTCCAAAGTATGTTATGCACATAGAGCGCAATCCACTTTGCGCTAGTTAGCGCTTATAGTCGGGGGTGAAGAAGTCTGGGCGCTCGGCGGGGGAGGGTAAAACTGCCAGCTTCCTTCACGGTGAAGCCAAGGTCTCGCCAACCCTTCGCCAACCCCAGCTGAGCCACAACATATCACAGGCTTATTTTACCCAGGAATATCCCCAGCTCCACCCTCACCCACCGGGTATTAAAATATATCAGCAGATCAAATTAGCTAAAACTAAGATTCGGGTCTATTTTCGTGTGATTCGCCAATCCCTAATCAAATGTGGCATGTTGTTAACTTGACCAGGCAGCCGGGATCAATAATGACCGGTGGCCCGGGCGGTGAGAAAATCACAAGTGACATAATTGGGGGGAAACTGAATTAGAGGATTTAGAGGTTTATCCCGGCTTTATCCTGTTAGTGCTATCAATATTTATAGGAATATCAATGAAAATGTGGGACAAAGCAGGATTAGGGTGGCATGCTACCCCTGAAGCACGATCTGACCATTACCCATAAACCAATGCAGGGTCTAATGTATTCTCACAAGACTTCCCACAGTCAATGTCCGGTGTTCTTTGACTATTTAAAACGTTGGACCGGGAACGATATTTCCTTTAGGAAGAGCAAGTAGCATGCTACCGTCTCATTTCCCGGCGACCAGCGGGCAGCCGCTCAGAAGCAATTTGGTGAAAGTAGGTCAAGCAGTTTAGCCGCCAACAACCGCCAGCGATAAACAACACAGGCAACTCGATCGTTCCACTTGATTCATTAACTACGACCAGCATAAAAATAAACCAAGCAGAAAGTTACTACGTAAATCTATAAACTTTGCGAATAGACGAGTGCTTATTTGACGCTCCGTTGGCCACATCCTTGCGATTCCCGTGAGATACGGGGCACGGTTGACGTTGAGTTGCCCTCTGAACCTGGACGCCATTATTGGCAGATGGGAATCATATGAACATCACCTGGAAATTGGACGAGCGAAGGTGGGAGCTAAACCACCGTCCCGACCCTCCCGGGGATGGCGGCCATTTGTAACCCGGGCGTCTGCGGGGGTAGAACTTGATATTTTTGTCTACTCTGTTTGTGTTAGCAGATTTTGTTGCCAATTAGCGGTGAGGGACGAGAGCGGTGATATACTGCAAGGTGCGGAGATGGTCCGAGTCGTGTTGCGATGAGGAATGGTAAGAGTTCCACCGCTGATTTATCTAGTGATTTACCAGGCCCGGGCATTTCTGGACCGCGGTAATTTGGTTGTAAGAACATGCACCGCGAAGATCAAGCTGTTCTGTCTTCGGGGAGGCCAAGGAAATGGGAGCTATAAACATCAAAGCTGTCCATGATTGGGGTGTATATAAGGAATCGCTAATAACGAATGGTGAGCAGTCGATCGGGCAGTTTACAAATGTCTCTCGTTTGTACGACACATATTGCTAATTGGCGTCTATAAATGAGCAGATATCCTGCTTTTCTGGTGGAGGGGGCTGAGATTGTCGCTATCAGCTGCTGTTTCTTTAAAACTGAGCTCAACATTTCCTGTAAATAATGCGCGCAAGCTGAGCAAGCAGGCTGATGGCTCGCCTCCACACTGATATTGTGGGCCACGAGCACCACTGATTGGGCATCTGATAAAACTGTAGCGGTAGATGATAGATCCGATAGAAAATCCCTTCAACGAGGCCAAATCTCCGCCGGGTGTTTGGTACCACGCATTCCATCGTTGGTGGTCATAGCCGGCGAAATGCTCAGTGCAAGACGATCACCCGACGGCTCCCGAGATCCGCAGGACTCAGGCGCACGACACAAAGAGCCGTGCTGGGGATCATTCCTGACACAGTGTGGCCGCCGTGCCGCCCTCAATGCCGTGAATCACTCGGCCATTGATGCTCGCGGACTATCTCCTGGACGGAGTCTGCCCTCGAGCACATTTCCCTTTTAGAGGCAAGACACCTTAAGTTGATTTCTATGTCATCTGAGTTGGTCACATTGTGAGGTTGCATCTTAAACGTGTTAGACTGATCGAGGCGGACCATCAAGCTACCGACTAAACAGTCACCGGGCTGTCTAATGTATGAATACGAAGCAACAGTGACTGTACGGGAGGTTTCAGAGGCGGGTGAGACGTCTTTTGAATAAGACATGTTTTTCGCCGCTGCCTAAGGTGGTTGATGGCATGGGCCTGTTTGCTAATTACCACCAGCCAAACTGTTTGACCTTTCTTATGTTTATATCTAGGAGGCATTCGAGAAAGCTATATCGTGACAAATGGTCTGACGAGGCGTTGCCGTTTGAGACGACTAACGTTACTCGGATAAACAGTCCGCCGTGGCCTTTACAAAACGCCAAATAATGAACAATACGAAAAGTCCCATTTGCGCGCAAGCACGCAAAAATCTCAACAACAAGGGCGGCTCAGTATAGCGACCTCATAAAGCCGAATATAGTCTCGTAGTCTGCTGCCGCCAATAAAACTTTACATCCCAGAATAAAAATGCACCGAACAGCTTGCCCGTTAAAAGTACACGCTTCATATCAACAACCGGGAAAGTTTTAGCGATAAATATTCATGGGGAGGTATACAGGAGGAGAGACGATTTCCATCCCCATTTCCTTGGGTGTTGCTGTTGATGCGTACGGCAGACATCACTGTTTACAGATGCGGGGAGGCGATGACAGTTTGCCGGAATAAATCTCTGAACAGGCCATATACATATCAACTGTGTACAAACACAGGCTCGGGAGATGACTCCCAAATGAAACTGAAATGTGTCGAGCTTTCAGGACTCTCCTTGGCATTAAGGACGATTTACGCCGACCCGTCCCACGGCCAGTTTTACTGTCTTTGTCCGGCGACTCTTCTCCTCGGCCCGGCCTTACAACTTGTCCGGCGCAGGCAGCCGCGTGGCGTCCACGTATATGTCAGAGGGTGCAGCCGAAAATAAATTATACATTAAACATTAAAATCACGCGGTGATGGACTATTGATGCAGATGCGAGCCCTCAGGTACGAGCCTGGGAGAGGCGGGGAGGGCGCGGACAGGCGACTCCAGTATCCTGTAAAACAGCAAACCAGCCAGGTGACACAATGATGTTATATTTCAGTCTGTCCCCCGGGGGTAACAACAGCCAACGGCTGGGTTAGGTAGGTTGTACGTATATCACCTAAACACAGATTAATGAGTAACTCCGATGCCATTGTGGTACATTAAATACTTACGGTGTAAATGCCTCCGGCTGCCAACATGAGACAAAAGTGACAAGCCTTTTACACGCGCAAACCATACCGACAATTATTCCAATGTTTGGTCTGTATACGTGCTACATTCGGGGTGATCGATGTGGGGAAACATCGGGGCGAATAAATAAAGCTAAATAAGAATCGCTGGCGTGCGTTTCTTTGTGACTACAGAGAGAAAATCTATACCACGGCCAACGACAGGTCCACGCGCTCATGTTTTACTTGTGCAAATAAAGCTTCATTTACTGTGTTTGTGCTGGGAGCGAGCCACAATAACTGCAGGCAGCTGCAGTCAGACAGGTATAAATCTGATCTGACCGGCCAACGAGCAGCAAGACATCGAGAGGAGCAGGTAAACAGGGCCGGGCGTCCACGTTTGCCCTCGGGGTTATTTACACACAAAACTGCGCTAGATTCACATAGCTGCGGCTATTGTTTTAGACAGTGATCCCCGCTAGCCCCTGGGTAAGCATCACGCTGCAGATAGCAGATGCCCTCCTCCCTGTCTCCGCCAGCCCCCAGCTGTGACCCACCTTAAGGTGCCAGTCTCCCGCTAGTGGGGACACACAATTAATATGATAATATGATATGCTACCTGGCGAATGATCTATCAATAGATTAACTGTCCTATATATATTGCCTCCTATCTTTATAGGATCACAGCCCAGGTGCATGCCAATGTCGTGTAAAAACTCACATGTACTTGTGTATCCCTAACTACAGTACAAATGTACTTCAGAAAAAATACGCCAACTTATTAGATTATAAAAAACAAACATCTCAGTTGCAAAAATTCATTGAAGTGGTTAAATTAGCGTGACAAGCAGCTAATCCCTGTGTTAGGCAGAGGTAAATTATATCAAAAGTTTTTCAATCGTTTGAGACCGTGCAAGGTCTCTCGGTAAGCTGGTAAACTGTTGCACTTTTTATACCGAGGTGGGCAAGCCTTGTATCCATCTTTGTATCAATATTTGCCGACCCGAGGTGAATGATGTAGCGATGTCTATCAAAGCTCGTGTATTCAATCACTGGCATTGGCACATCCTGCAAACTCAACACAACGCCATTAGATTAAAGCCCACCGTCACAAAGAGTGGCAAAGGCAAATTAAATAAAATCCTAATAAGACAGCACGGGAGTGTTAAGTTTGCACGGTCCATCAGGAAGTGACAAAGATTTGTGACAACTCCTTCTATGGCTGCATTCACTCGTCGCAGATGAGAAATTCAATATGGATAATTGAAAGTCAACTCACAACTAAATTAAACGCGATATATCCACATCTACTTTTCATCTACCCACTTCGCAGTATGATTACTTGGGAAAATGTCATCAGAATGATAGCTTAGTCTGGTTTCTTGCTATGATACGCTTACGGTGAAGGACACGCCACTCAAAAATATGTTCGCTGCATTTAGATGACTCCATGAAAAAACCGCGATCGAGGTTCAATTTCCCAGCAGCAATTGTAGGAGGAGAGCGAATTATGACCTATATAACAGGCCAGGATTAAAAACGTCTCTGGATTATTTTCTTGGATAATAACATAGTCTCAGGTATTAAATAACATACAGCAGTAATAACTCGAGCACTTAGAGGTAAATGGAAATCATCAGTGTTATACACGGTGTATGAGTGTCTCGTGTTGATACAACTGGCGTTACAGATAAGTACTCAGCTCGCGCTTCAAATGACGGACCATGCAGGGCATTCCAAATAAATATTTTTCTTGCCGATTACCAGCGAGAGAATAAGATGGACCACAAACACAGGGGCGCCGTAATTACAGCATTGAGTGGATAATGGCGCACACAGATCAATCTAACTCACGTGAAAGACGCCAAACCAAGGAGTCTTTCTGCAAATATTCGCTCACTCTCGCCGATTTTTACGAGCCATTATGCAGCATCTGAGCTCCTCGGTCGTCTTGCAGCTGCACTGATGCATTAAGATCGCTATTGTCAGTAATGGTCCTAAACCGATTATTCCTTTAATTGTAAGAAATAATCCTTTCTCGCCGGGTGGGAGTGAGGTGGGAACAAATTAATTCGAAATAATGAATATCTACGAGTAAGAATGGTGGCCATGGTTACAACGTGGCCTCGAACTGGGGGAGGAGAAATTGCAAATAGGCACGAATTCGATTTCAGTACGTGTGTGACCTAAATAAAGCCGGACTGGTCGGCAATTCCGGCGGTTTTTGACAAGAGGGACACCTAAGAGAATAGCCGACTTTGATAAAAGCTGGCTGCTCATTTCCCGGGCACAAACAGAGGCCAGTAATGACGTCTAATGTACTCCGGTCCTCCGCCACTCTATTCATCATTCTCACAGCTTCAATCAAAATAATTCAATTTGAGGATAATCTTCCTCCAGTGCCTGTCTCGCGTCTGACAAGTCTATCCCATTTCGCTTGGCGTAAGACGGGGTGCTATTTCAGGGATCCAGGGACAGCGACACAGAGTGCATGCACAATACGGGGATATCTTAGCCAGGTACAATAAAACATATCTGTTAAATCTAACACAAGGCGACTGTGTCAATGACAGACATCAGCATTTCTCTTTTGTTGTGTTAGCTGTACCAATAACCAGAAGCAATTCCCAGTTTTATGTATAGTTATTACAATTTTCCGCAAAACTTACTGATAGGGTATTTAATCATTTTTGTCTCCATTTCAAAAGGAGATGAAAACAGTATCTTATTCAGATTGCCAAAATCTATCATAAGTTTACACTAGTCATTATATGTTGTTGGCTGAAGACTAGGTTTCCCCAATTTATCGTCTCGAGTTCTATTAAACGGTTTTATGGGTTTCACCACGGAATAATCAGCTTAAATAGCACGTTTGGTTAAATGCGAATAACAACCAATCATTCTGTGCAATATCTACTTGGCTATGAAATTGGGTGTTTGGGGTAAAGAAGAGGAGATTTGTTTGGCGAGGGCACCTGCACAGTGAAAACATGACATCCGAAACCCCTAAAAATTAGAGTAACTAGCGAAATTATCCCAACCCAATATCTAGATGGCATTTACAACATGTCACAGTTATCAAGCTACGACAAAGTGGGTTTTGATGTCGCATGCGATCCTTCATAGACGGGGAGTCGTGGACGTTTTTCCAGTGAAAGGGGTAAACATCAGGGGGACGGGCGAGCGGGGATTGTTGGCCTGACCAACCATGTAATTAACTACCTTCCCAAAGTGTCATTTGATTGCTGGGGGAGACAGGTAATTTTTGGCGAACACAGACGCAAGGTGAGATAGTTGCGATACCTTAACCGATAACATCTTCATCTCATACACATTCCGGTAATGGCGCCCATAAAAATGTACGAGGATATGTTATTTTTCTGGGACAACGACTAGATGAGGTTGCGCTTTGATGTGTAATCTTCTAGTGTGGGTGATATGATAGGCGGGGTATTGACACACCTGGATTTGATGAGACACACTAAGGACCCACCTGCCCAGTAAAGGACCAACCTCAGGAGCAAGTGTTCACTGATAGGGCACAGTCGGGTTTCCTTAAAGAGCTTTCAAGTGCCACTTTAACGATGCTCTTGGTTAAATCTGACAATACCGCATCCCACAAGCATGTCTGTCCATATCTAAACAGGTATTTGGACATTGAATGTCTCATTTACAATCCATTTTCATCACATTGTGATTATATAAATGATTCCATGATAAGAGATACTTAAACTTTGCAATGGCCATAACTACCATACGTAGACAAATGCAATGATGAATCACTACACGCTTGTCTCTGTATATCTGAAAGGATGGAAACAAATCAGAACACCCAAACTCACATGGCCAATCCCACTTCATTGTGTGTATAATAAATATCCGGCAGCGCAGCACAATAACGTAACACGAATGTATGGGAAGAGTCTCGAGCTTGCCAAAGCAGGTCCGTTTTCAAATAATGACACTTTTTTCCGCGTCGGAAATACGGCGTAATGCTAATTCCAGACATTTATTTGACGTGTATCTTTGAATTATGGACAATCGCCCGTCTAAAAGTCATACAGTCGCCTCCATAGCAACGGACTGGAGCAAAAACGAGAAAGCCATATTAGCGCCGGAAATAAAAGAGGATATTTTGACCTGTAATGTTTCATTTAGTCAGACAAATGGGACAGTCCATGGATGCATCGGCGCTGCGAGACGGGAACTCTGATGAAGACTCAGTTAACTCCACATTACAGGCTAACGAATGACTCTTTTATTGCACGGCTCTTTGTGCCGGGATTCCGCACCACCTAAATCATATTCCCGAGCTTTTCTCTGATAATTCGCCTCTGAAATTGTGGCAACTGTCCTAGGACGGAAATTAGCATCACGTGAATTTGCGGGATATTGTAATTTAGTGCGCCCCACGGATGCCGGTTCGGTGATAGCCCTACTCCGGAGGTGTGCAGACGAGAAAGAAGTGGAAATGTAATTCACACGGGCGGACTCGGCATCACCTCGAAATGAGAGCAGAACAATGGCCCGTCTAAAAAACAGGCTGTTCCACGGGAAGCGTCTCCCTGTTATATAAAGATGCGAGCTTCTCCTGATGCGCTCAGCTATTAAGTGTATCTGCTCACACCGAGCTTGGTGGAGAACTGCCTGGATTAGACCATCTCTGACCGTAATGAAAGTACAAAGCTCATTCCGGCGCAAATAACCCATTGATTTGATCCACATGTGGCGATGCGTCTCAATAAAACGCGAGAAGATATAAAAGGCATGCACGCCCGAGAGAGATTTAGCACCGGTAATTAGCTACGTTCGGAGAGCGGCGTGGTGATAGACGGGCGAGTATGATTCACGCGTGCCGCTGGAATACTAATATGTCACAGAAGCACTTCAGTAATGAACGATGCACCTGGCCTTTGTTAAGTTCATCGTAGACGCCGGCGGAATGGAGATGAATGGCATCGCAGATAATCAACGCGCATATTGAGAATGCACGTTTACATGCCTATAAATGAGCCACTCTGCGGGCGTTGTCTTAAACCGCGAGCAATTTACATCAGTCTCTCAGGCAAGCTGCCCCAACATAAATCTATCGTTGCCTGCCTAGGATCGTATTCAGAAACATGTCATACTCCTCCACCCTGGAACCGATAGTAATAATTGTCCCGTCTACCAGATTTCTTCATCTGGGCACTGTACATTTATCAAATGAAGC
>JAXGGS010307730.1:0-13909 GCA_035585475.1 Armandia brevis
CTTGCCTTCGTTTACATCACTGATTACGTCATAGATAGTGTTACAGTAGTCCAGAACTTTCTCATCAATGTTGCGGTAGGCATCTTTTACTATCTCGTCCAATAAGGTGCAGTTTGTCTCGAGAGCGGTGTTGTGTTTTCGTAGAGGTTATCGTCCCATGTTGCTTTACATTTAGGCTTGTCTTCCGAGCTTTCTATTTCCGGGTCAGGAGAAGTGGCTTTGCATGTGATTGTCCAGGAAAGGGGGCGGTGGTCAGAGGATGTGGTATCAGGTCTCACTTCAAAGTGTGTGCAGTCCCTGAGTAAGGTGTCACTAACCAGAACATAATCCACCACACTTATGCCCTTTTTAACGACCAGGGTTGATTCACCGACGATGCTATCCCCTTGAGCGCGTCCATTCAGCATCCTGTATTTGTATGCCTCGCAGTAGTCCAAAAGATCTTGTCCTCTGCTATCAAAGACTTTATTGCGCGAGACTCTCGGGATTTGTGGCATTATTGTGAAATTCTCCTCTACTGGTACATATTCATTACTGTCCACTGCGGCTCCTTCTGATCTTGCTGCTGTATGGCCGTTAAAGTCAGAGTACATGATGGTAACAACTTCCTCTTCCAGAGAGTCTAAGACTTTCGCGGTGGCTCTCTCCAGTAGTACACCTGAGACTGTATACTCGGAGTAGCACAGGTTGCCGATTGGTGGAATGTAGATAGAGGCGAGGAGGAGGGATTTGCCCGTAAGTGACTTTACTCCTGGTACGAGCAACCAAGTACCGAAATTGTCCTGACGTAGAATTTTGGCATTTTTGGCTAGGTTATCACGTAGGTAAATACATGTGCCTCTGGAAGGTTTTCGAGCTTTGTCTGTGCGTTTCTTTCGGTGGGATAGGAATTCAGTATATCCGGGTATGTCATAGTTTATAAGGTCGGTACTCCAGGTCTCAACAAACATGAAAACATCACAGTCCTGTACACGTTTAAGGACCTCCGGGTCATCTAATTTACAATATGTTGCGCCGCTTAAGCCTCTTATATTCCATCCTCCAAACTTTAGGGAGTGTGGGTCATCTGAAGGTGTGTCTACTTCCTGTTCGCGGGATGGGGATGGGGGTGGGTTTTGTTGAAAATGGTCAGAGAAAGAGCGGCTGGTTAAGTTTAACGTTAGGTTCGTTACTATTTCATCGTACAGTGTCCTGGATCTGTCCTAGGCTGGGGCTTCATAGACCTCTGTGACAACCCGGTCGCTATTTAATCAATCAATTTAATGTCAGGCTACAAATTGATTTTGTAATGACTTGGTTTAACAGATACACTAATATGATGAATATAGGTCCTACTGGGCTACTTGGATATAAAATAAACAAATTTAAAAAAAACCCATATATCTTACTTCCGTTCATATTTAACTATCATATTGACAGCTACTTTATATGACAAATTATCTTCATTGCAGCCTAAGATAAATAAGATATTTTGCTGTGGCATTTTATGAACGGCCTAATCAAATACATGATACCTTGACCCTACTTTAAGCACCCAAGAGTCACGAGCAACAGTTGAATAAATGTAAATATTTTGCACATCACCAATTTAGTGGGTTTCTTTGCACATATTGTTCTATTCAAAAGCAAGTCTTTACATTACCTACCTTAATTCGGATTTCGTTATAAATGACATACCATTGCTACTTGTCGATATTGATTTCCAATGTTAGAGTTCTAGCCGTTTCATCTGTATTTAGACTTGTTGTTAATACATTTTTGATTAACATTTGTGACAAAAGGTAATTTTCAATACATAATACAAATATTAATTCTTTCTAATTATTGAAATACTTACTGCTAGTCTTCAGAAAAGGTATCACTATAATAAGAACGAAATTGACTGAAACCACAGTTCCTACGATCAGGTATTTAGTTTGTTTCTCCATTTGTTATTAAACATTGGAGCTGCACTTCTTCCAATAGTGATATTGCAACCTTGTTTTGGCAACTACTTAATCGCTGAGTTAAAGTGAACAAATACTTGTGTGTGTCCTGTACAATATTAAGTATTTTAACTTGTGGCTCGGCTTTAATTTATATAAGATTAATTGGAAAAGCCTTCAAGTTTCTGAGCAAAATGTGATATCATTATCTTGACAAGATGTGTGGATTCATGTAGCAAACATGACCAATTTCATTCAATGGCAATTACTATTTCGGACTTCGTAGGCAGCTGGAAACGTCTTTGTATTGATTTGTATTATATACCTGGAATTAATTAATTTAACAAAGCCATAAGTTGGGACCTACTAGTACACAGATGTTTGAGAAATTAATAAACTTGACAGGTGCATGTAAAAACTGAGAGCTAGACATAAAGATGTTGTTTGCCTCTTAGATAAATGTCAGGTTTTGAATGGCAAGGACCAACTTAAGAAAAATCAGAAAGACTTTGCAACTCAAAACAAATTAAAACTTCCATGGGGGCAGTTCTTTTTATCCCACTTGATTGATATTAATGACATGTTGATCGCTAATGCAAAGTGTGTTTATTCAATACAACGAATATATAATTATGTGGGCTATAAGTCTAAAAGCCATAATATATTTAGGAGAGTGGATGAAATAAAGAAATGAATCATAATTATACGGGTAATAGTCTAATATGTAAAAACTACATGATCAGCCCTGTGAAATTAATTGGTATCACAATAATATCAAAATTCTAGCTGATGGGACCTTGAAGGAAATAGCCGGCTTAAGTCAGCTCAAAATAGAATTGAGTAAATTATTGGCACCTGCTGTTACAGCCATTGATCAGCAGATCTTACAGGTGTTTGCTTCTAGATACAGCCATTTCTGGATCTCATGATGGTTAGGACTTTCAAGACAACGAAGAGTGCATTGTGATGACGCCTTCTTTGTCAGTTGACAACTGCTTCCCAAAGCAAACTATTACATGGCCGCCAGATTGTAAGTGCAGTTGCTGTTCGCCGTCGCATTGCTGCTGATTTGAGCAGTGTCTGCAAATAAAGTATTTGTAACACTGTTGAGCAATGGCAACTAGTGATAATGAAATATTTGATGTTAGTATATTTAATTTTTTAATGAATGCAAAGTCTTTCCCCAATAGAAGCAAGTGTCAGTGAGATTGATCTGTATCTTGCATCAGATCCAGCTTATTCGTGAATAATGATTTCTTGATAATAGTATCTGTCAATCGTTCCTGCTCACACATTTTGTCCTTTATTTTATGTTTCTTAAAGTGCATCAATTATAGAAAAACCTCCCCTGAATATAATTATATATTCAAGTTGTAAATGTGAGCATTACCATTAACAAATTCTTGATTGAATGCATAATTAATTGCGTACATATATGAAAAAGCAATCAATGTATGAACCATGTCAATTTCATAGAATTATTTGTGTGAGTAAAAACAAAGCTACGCTGGTTATTTCATTTAGACTACGGACAAAAGGTTTCAATGAACATTGCATTTGTCTTTTCTCATAATGATGACAGATGAAAATTGTCCTCATATCAGTTAAATGTTCGACAGGAAACCGATGAAATATGTTGCCATGAGTGATGTTTTGTTTCAAATGTGTTGATTCATAACTTATTGTTTCATCTGTTCCTGTTATATATGAATTGAACAAGCGTCTAAATGTAGACCGTCTAATACATGTCCATATGATTGAGCACAGCATTGGCATTAGCATAAGTCAGAACTACTAAGCGGATGATTTTTTCTATTATGCATTGTTCACAGATGTGTCTTAAAGAATCATTTGCTGCTATCGAGGCATCCTAAGCATCAAAGATTTACATTTTTAGAGGATATCATTTGGGTGTTTGTTTTTGTTCACAGTCGAAGGTATTCAGGGTAGCAATGAGTTCAATATAGTTTACCACGTGGGTTGGTAGTATTTGTGGTCGAACATTTTTGTGTGTAAGTGTGTTGTTCTGATTGGAACATATGTGAGGGTATTCATTCATAATCCAGAGCAACATATTCATACAAAGGATTACCCTCAGTACTATTTTTAACATAAACAGGTGCATGTAACCTAACGGATTACCTTGCACATCACTCTTTCTTTACCGAATTCACCGACGTCAACTGGTGTGACATGTATCTACATATAACCAAAATACTATTTAGCTTCTCTTGCCATTTATTGAAATCAATATAATGCAATATGTATTATCCTTTTGAAAAAAAAATTGAATTGCCGTAATTCCAAATATTTCTTGATCGGATGTCAAATATGTGGCTCACTTTGACTAAATATAGTAGGACTTTCAATTAAGACGTCATTGTCAAATTTCCCATTTAGAATAAAGCATTATTATAGCGTATAATGTTTTCTAAAATGCTTTTGGCTGCTTTTCTAATTAGCACTTGACATTGATTTTATGTCAGATCAGCTCAAACGCCAGTGCTGCAACATTTGTCTGACTTAAATCTTGCACATATGATTAATCGTGATTCCACTCAGTGATGTAGATTCTGATCTTCCTGGCTGTCATAGGAGGTTGTAGGTCGTACTGTACAACATCATCTGTGTTGTTGTTTGCGAGGAAAACCTGAGGGAGATAAACACAATTTCCAATAGTTACTCAAATACACACAAACACATATGTTTGGGTTTATTAGTCTATATAGAATAATTCGGGAATTTATCTGGCTCATCCTGACAGGCCTTAGACCCTAGGCAGCCCCCCACCTCCCGTTATTTCGATCAAAAATAATATCATAAAAAGCACAGCACACCATACTAACACATTACAAGATCCGTGACTGAATGCTTTAAACACTTGATTAGCTATGTACGCTAAGTTCGAATTACCCTGCTAGTACAGTTAACCAAACAACGTAATATCTTGAGTATGAATATTCCATCTGAACTGCATGGATTATGGAAATTGCCCTATTTTAGTGTTTGTTTATTGTTAGTTGACAAATCTCTTACCTTAATTGGACTGCCGTTTTCTGGATAAAATACAGGTTTCCAATGATCAAAGCTGGCCATTTTGAATTTGGTTGTGAAAAATTTAGCATAGGTTGTTCTGATTCTTCCTCTAGTGAGGACCGCAATAATTATATGCTGAGTTCTAAGATCTACCTGTAAATTATGCAATTAAATTGTACTGTTTAGGTTTTCTGTCAACAATGGAATATCATAATTGGTAATGGGTAACATTATATATCGCATGCATTGTATCCAAAGCGGATTTTGGCATCCAAGGGTGTTAATTAAAATTGTTCCTACCTGAATCCACCTTTGATCATCTGTGGCAGAATGATCAGGCATCCATGTACTGTCACAAAGTGGGTCAGATGAATTCATTCTGGCACATCTAGGTCTCCTTGGGATTATCTCATTTCCGCAGCAAGTACTTCCACTGATGAAAGCTCTATCTAGGACTCTAGGTATGAGGCATTCTATAATAATATTTGAATTTGATTTGCCAAATAAGTAACAGTAACAGATTCCAATGTATGAAGAGGAGAAACCATTTACTTTTAACATTAAAGGATGCACATTTTCACTCTGAAGTGATCTATATTGCATTTCTGCAAAGACCTGGTAAATACGGCCCTATAATTCAAGCCTCTTTGCATGGAATGTACATTTCGATTTTTCAGAGATTGATCATCAATTAAAAAAGAAGTATTAAAAATCATTTGCTTGAATCAGCAGCAGAAGTATGGCCCAATATCAGAGTTTTAGAATGTTCATATTCTACCTACGTCATCTTGTCAATAAACACATATTCATATTATATGGCAGATTCTTTCTTTGAAAATAACCTGCCGTTTGGACATGACTTTAAGATGGTAGTTTTAGTCAGCATGGTCTTCCGGGATGAGTTTCTATTTGGTTCCGAAGACGTAGATGAGAATTTGAGATGTCTTGATTCGATTTTAGACCTGTGAATCATTTTCATTTTAATACAATATCTTAACATTCCCACAGAAACTGTCATATGGGATATGTTGATTAACAGACAAAATTAGCATTCAAGTTATGTTATTCAACAAATTAAACTTAATGTCATTCTACGAATACATTGTGTAATGACTCGTTTAACAGATACACCAATTCGATGAATATAGGATTTGGACGAAAAACTTTACACTTTGGTGATTGGAATTTGAATTTTAAGTTTAAGTTTGACTTGTTGCCATGTGCTTGAAGGTAAGGTTTGAAGCAAATATTGTAAGGTTTATTCAATCGAATCCACTGCCATGTCATACGGGTTACTTGGATTTAAAATAAGCTTAAGAAACATTTGTCTTACATTTGCTTATGCTTTACTATAATATTGATAGCTACTTTACGGGGCAAATTGTCATCGTTGAAGACTACGATATGATCAGATTTTATGCTGTGTTATTTTATGAATAGCGAATTAAATATTTGCACAAGTTGATCCTTCAAAAGCAAAACTTCACTTCCAAAGGGGCCACCAGCAACAGTTTAATTAAAGTAAATATCCAGCATATCACCAATTTAATGGGTTTCTGTGCACACATCTGATTATTCAAAATCAAGTTTAGAATATACCTACCTTAATTGGGAGACTGCAATAAATGATAAATCATTGCTACTTCCAGTATTTCGATATTGATTACCAATGTTAGAATTTCCTGCCATTTCATATCCATTGTTGTTAATACATGTTTGATCGACAATTTTGACATGGGGTAATTTTCAATACATGATATGAAATATGTTATTTTTATGATAATGTATATACCAACTTCTAGTTATCAGAAAAGGTATCAATGTAAAAAGAACGATATTGACTAAAACGGCAGCTCCTACAATCAGGTATTTTGTTTTTTGATCCATTCTGTATTAAACATTAGTCACTTTATTTCTTAAATAAGGGATATCGCGACCACCTTTCCGCAACTGAACTGAACCGCTGAGTATAAATGTATCAATGAATGACTTGAGCTTCTCTAAGTATTCGAACTAGTTGCTCGGCTATAATCTAGACACTACTAATGGAAAAAGCCTTTATGTTTCGATTATCTTTCTGAGGAAAATGTGATATCATTATCTTTACATGATCTGTGGATTCATGTAGCAAAAGCATAAACGGATATTTTGATGAAATTCGCTCACATTACCAATTTTATTCAAGAGCAAAAACTATTTTGGACTTTGTAGGCTGCAATACAACTGAAAATCATTAATTTACCAAATCGTTTTCATTCAGGGATTCCATGATGTGTTATATTTGTAACACAATTAATAGGATGTTTGTCTAGCTTTTTTATATTTGCAAATCGTTAAACTGACTAGGGCTTGACAGTATGGATGCATGCAAGTGATTGCGCTATGTTTAATGTATAAGGCTTCAATATGATTTGGTTAGTTTACACACTGCTACTAATAATCCTGATTTGTCACTGCTTAATTTAAAGCTTAAAATTCTTATAACCTGGGTATTGGCTTACGATTTTTAGGGTTTGTGTCAATATGCTAGAAGACGATTTGTCCCACATCCAACTGTGAACACTAACCAGATTATACAATTAGATTTGTTTGGTGGAGTCATTGTCTGTGTTTCATTGCATAGTAGAATACACAGATACCAAACACTTTTCCATGGTTCTTTATCTATTCATACGAATTTTATAAAGTTTATTAATCAGATAAGAAAATATGGATTGATTAAACAATATCAGCCTATTATAGACGTGTGATTAGAGTAAGTGATAGTCGCTTTCTGAACGCTTTTGAACGCGGAACCCTGGATAATAAACATGCAGGCATTGTTAAATGTTATCTTACAAGTATTTCACAACAGTGAGGAAATTTACACTATTCAACTGGAATGGTAATTTGTTCTTTACCGTAGCCATTGCAAATTCTATCCTGGATAAAACGAAGTCATTAACATAGATATATTGCATCTCTCATCTGTTCACCACAATTATTTAGTTGTAATACTTGTTGTGATCTAGTTAATGTTATAAACTAAACTTAGATCATCAGCGGTGATTCCCGCATCCGGAAAAACCAAATAGGATGACATACTGAATTAGAGATACCAAGTGTGAACTGTTTAAACTTCATACCACAATATATTATTAGTTATCTCGAGTAGCCGTACAAGTATTTAGTATGTAACAGCTGTTGTAAAGTCAGGGTGTAGCCGGTCTATAAACATCAGGTAAAACATCATCTTAACTCTGCAGATGAAACAAACATGCGTTCTCTCTTGGCAAACCGAATCGAATTAATTAAGTCTGCATCTACGTTATATTATATTACACTGACCAATCTCATTTTTTAAGAAATCCCCTGCATATCAGTTTTATTAAATGATTATCACTTGTTATTGAGACTATATTGACTTCTCTCTTCAACTTAATTTCTTTAGCTTGGGTCAAAACTGGCAGAAGTAGCAGTTAGAAACGTATTTGACTAAAAAAAATGCTTGTTATTTACCTTCTCACCGCTTGTGTTCTTGTTATGATTGTCTTAATTGTGTCTACATATATTGGGCAGGAACTGTGACATGTCCTCTGGACTGTTCAGTTTGCGAAACTGTTTAGCTAGGGTAGGCAGGCCTATCCCACAATTTTCTGTGTGGATAAGGGTGTCAATGCCTTCCACAAGTCACTTGTTTGTGCTGCTTAGAGTACTCGCCCTGCATGTAATTATTTATACTCCTCCTTGCATCACGATTCCGTTGTAATCTTTGTATGTAATGTGCGTTAATCTATTAATACAATCTTTTTGAGTGTCTGTATAATTGTCTAGCTTCACTGGTAAACATCTAGCAATGTCAAGATAAAAGCATTATTCCTGCATATACAACCAGTATCAATTCCCTACTGCGACAGCCACATACAACAGGCTTTTTCTTCAAATCCGTTACCAAACCAGGGATCATCTGATAGGCCATGGACAACACTTTTCTCTTTACTCTAACAAGATGGCATATCTATACAAGTCAGCTGATTTGAACAATTCTTTTGAACACAATTTTCAAGGAGAATCAGGAATTGAGTAGTTATCACGAATTTTTTTTATCATTAGCAGTTTAGCAAAATAACTAGAGAAAACTATTGTTTTTCAGAATGTCTTAAACATATATATGTTGTTTTAATACTCTAGTTTGTTTGTTTCCTCTCACATAAGATATTACGTTTTTGGAAAGAAAGAACACGTGGTATGTCATTCCATCCTTCAGTGGAAGCCAATACCCAATCACCATCCCCCGTTGGTTCGTTAGTACTCTCTTAAAGGAGGAAGTTGTTATAACAACATATACATAACATCCATGGTCATGTAATTTCACACCAATTAGGCTAATTTGCCAATATTTTCCTCATACCCACCTCTCCAGTTTGTATAACCCACTGGTTTTCCATCCAGATCACACCACTGTCCATTTTTTTTACGAACTCCAATGAACAAGACCCCACCCCACTACAACAAATATTAATCAGTTTCAAATAAACAGTTTCCAGATGTATCTGATTATTGTAATTGCTTAGAAACGATTATACCATTTTCAATATCTTCCTCATGAGGTCATCAGAATCAATTAGAATTAAATCAGCACCATTATCCCTACAAGTTTGCCTGGCAGCATTAAAAGAGGTTGCATGTGTTTTTAATTTCAATAAAACACCGATCAGCAAGTTGCACCCATGCAGGATCTATGCTCAAAGGTAAACATATAATTTTAAGGATTACTAATAAATTCAATCATATACTTTTTTACCAAGAAATAATGAACTGTGTTTATATGTAAATCAGGGTCAAAGTATACATGTATTAAAACAAAAATCTCTTTGTATGGCTCAGTCATCCTAAAATATATGATAAATCATCTTTCAATATCATGATATATAAGCATAAGGTGCAGTACCGTCACAATATCGATTTGAAGTTGTGGTTGATGTTACAGATATGTATACATGTGTTCTTTTCCTTCCAAACTTTTCTGCTTTGTCAGTGCTATACTCAACTCCTTGTAATATCAATTTCTTCCTCATTTGTTACATTGAAATCAAGTGGCTCATGCACATTCATATTTTGTGGATTTTATTTCATTCTATCTTATATTTTATGTGACTAAACAGTGTGTGTAATATTTCATCATAATTAAATTTAATATCTTCAATGTAGTTTGAAGTAACAAATGCATCAAATCTAATGAATGTATGATACTGGTCTGTTTTAGTGTATATATCACGAAATAAATGGTGATCACAGGATATAGGAAAATCACCTGTCTGAAACACATACCTTTTTCCTCAAGACGTTTTCCTTCTGATCTAGAGCTAATTTGTTCGAAGAACCTTCTTTCAATTAAATATACTAGGTTTGCCTTTTCCCTTGTAATATTTTCAGTTGTAACAAGTGTGAAGTCCTTCTTTAACATCAAGTAACTGGACCCAAACAAAATCAGACTTATTCCTATGAAAGAAAAAGATACTCCACACACATAGCAAGACACAGATTTGCTTTGCTCATACATCTTATTTTTCTGCCGTGTTTCAAATTCTAGGACGACACTCAACTGCTGATCACTTTCCTGAAGGATCTAGTTGATTCTTGCCAAGAAGCAATCAAACTTAACCAATGATACTTTATTACTGCTGGTAAATGAATCTCAAATCGTGAAACGTTAATATAAACCTGGATATTAAGGTTGGCAAGCTGTTAAGACTTAATTTGTGCGGATATGCGTATATATATATATATTAATTTCATTATATCACATTTCTATATTTAATCCTTGGATGCCATTAAATATTATCAAACTGTGCTAGAAATCTGCTGTACGACTGATATATCATGAAGTAGGAGTAATCTGCTAGGGATTGTCACAGATCTACCATACTTGCATTGCACAATATTTTACACTAGGCTTTTCTTATCAATAGGTCACGTTTTACCGGGGGCCATCAACGCCCCGTTATTTATGAATATGGTAAATACTGTTCTTTTGGCAGAAAAAAACATTTTTCTCCACGAATCAGAGCAGTTTACACCCTTTAGTTCAATAAAACTTTCTTCTTTTTTCCAAGCCAGCAAATTTTTTTCTAGCAACAGATAATTACCAGTCCCAGCAGAATGAAATGTTCAGTTGATACCTGCCAGCAGAATGAAATTTTACGGACACTATATCCCAGCAGAATGAAATTTCCGACACTATATCCCAGCAGAATGAAATTTGCGACAATATATCCCAGCAGAATGAAATTTCGGACACTATCTCCCAGCAGAATGTAATTATTGAACAATGCCCTCCTGCAGAATGATATTTCGAGACAATACTTTTAAGCTGAATTTTTTTCCAGCAGAACAAATGATATCTTCAAAGTTCCTAGCAGAACAAATATTTGAATAAAAGTTCCCAGCAGAATGCATAATTTGAAAAAGAGTTCCCAGCAGAATGTCCGTTCTGCAGTATTTCTTCTTTTCCCAGCCAGCAAGAAATGCCATAAGAAGAAAGATCCAGCAGAATGAACCGTTGATGGCCCCTGTTTTACTCAGAGATGTCCTCCGGAGTTCATAACACACAATGTAGATGATACATTCAAATATTTCAAGTAATTTTAGCAAAGCAGCTTAGGTTTGTCAGATGTAGGACTTTCACAGTACCACTGCTTGAGTATGTCAAGCACAGTTTGTATATGTAACCATATAGAAAACTACAGATTCGGAGAGACACTCACTTGAATAGTCCCCTTTGGTTTATATCAAATTCAGTGGCCAAAATCTCGAAGTGTATGATACCAAGGACCAAGCAAACCCAGAACAAGAAATATTCGATAGAAGCATATTGATTTTGCAGACCAGACTTATATATTATAGGTACCTCACCCTTATATATAGTCCTTCCATTATGCAGCAGAATGAACCACCATTGGTTGAGTATTACAAAGAGAAATACTCTTTCTAACTGTTCAAGGTCTAATAATCAAATAACAATAATAAAATGCAGATAGCATGTCGACGGACTATGACAAGTTTTGTCTGAGTGTTGCCCTAGTGATGAATGACATGACCAATTCACTCTTAAATTTAGTTGATTCATCCTCATCAAAAATATCGAATTGGTGTCAATTGATTTTATAATTATTCAATCAGACTTAATTGTTTGGTTTTACTCTGATACAATCAGAATGGACAAAGATAACTTGTTAATTTTGACTAAAACATCCTCGTTATTTTCCTCATCACCGCTTGTGATCAATTTATGTATCTACAGACATTGCATAATAACTGTATCACATTATGCATTTTGATAATCTTAATCAATAACTTTACAAATAATCATGATCAGGGGCCTACAACAATTTCTTCTGTTGGCTATTACTTCTTCTTGATTCTCTTCCTGGCTGTGAAAAGAAGAAATACTACAGAACATATGTGGGCAATTGTTTTGCTGGAACTTTTTTTTGCAAATAGTTGTTCTGCTGGGAATTTGTTAAATATAATTTGCTCTGCTGGTTAAAAAATCAGCATAGAGGAAATTATTCTAAAAGGGTAATAAATAAGTTAAACCGATTTATTATATATGATGGCTCACACAAGACCATGTATTCATTCAATATTCATGCAATGTAACTTTAAGCATGAAAGAGAAAACAATTTTATAAGGAAAATGTTTTGTTTATGAAATTTAAAAGTTCTATCTATTAATACCATTTATTTCACCAAATGTAATCTTTTGTCGACATCCAATGATTAATTGTGAAAGCTGTTGTTTGACCTCAAGGCAATCAAGTATTGTGGATCAAATTTAGCAAGAGTATTTGTGTTTATATCTTGCACACAAACGCTGCAGGTGGGATTACTGATTCACAGGGGATATCATTCCAACCAGAAACTGTCGTCATTTTCAGGCAGTTATTGGTGATTCCAGATAAAGCCCGGTTGTTAGGTTCAGCTTGATATGCCAGTACTTTTAAATTTGGCAACAGCATAAAAAATTCAATGTATCTATTTGTTTACATACACATTCCTTTTTAGAAATGATCTCATAATTACGGTATAACTTGGGCACTTTTGATTTCTATAAAGTAGCAAGTCTGGTTGTTCTAGGGAAAAGCACACTTAAGAAAATGACGAAGGGGCGGACAAATTGCACATATGATAGATCATGGTGTTTCTCCTAAACCTCTTGTTATCCTTTTGCACTAGACATTAATTGATAGCCTAGGATTGCTTCATTTAAGTGGTAAAAGCTAACTATCATAATTCAAACAGAAAATGCCCTAACAGGTTTGGTGTTGACTTACACGTATTATAATATATCAAGAAAAAATAATAAGCATTTCAATATTAGTGTGCCAGCATTAACATAGCGATTTACCTATCATCCATCGACTTGAGTTGACATTAAGCACTTCCAGTCTTCTTCTTTTTTCGGATTTTTTATTGGATAAATTTATTTGTTTGTTACCCAATTTGTACGGTATTTTTAACATCAATGAAATATATGTTGTATATGGAAAAAGTATGATTAATATTAGTTTGAAAAATCAAATAAACAACCATACATGCATGGTGTGAGTGCTATTATGGATCTGGCCATGCTCATTATACATATATAGTTAAAGCGTTTGTATAAGAAAAAGGTTACACATGTTATATCATGTGTGTATGACAGATAATAATATATCGGCGAACATAGTTGGTTGCATAGCAGCACAAGACGAACCATGCCCATTCAGATGTACAATTGTATGATCATTGTGCACATTTAATGCTTTGCATATCTAGAAAGCTCAATTGCTCTGGACCTTAGCACTTTTGCAGTCTAACATGCTAATCATGTCTTGTGATATATTCCCTCCATGACTAAAACTACAACATATCCATTTAATTATCCCTGAGAACTTGAAACCTAGGACACTGATCACAGTCGAATT